>JARHVA010007526.1:150000-445000 GCA_037957365.1 Torreya grandis | reverse complement strand
CTAAAAACACCCATTCTGACCCTATATGATAGTTCCTTCACAAACCTCTAGAGAAAGCTCATGAACTTATTGCTCCCCCTTAACTAATGACCTTATAAGATCAACACAAGTGTATTTAAATATTTTAAATATAATCTTGAGCATATAAACTTACTTCTCCATAATATATATGTCTCCTAATGAGTATAGGTAGAGATACCCTACTTCACAATGTCCTAGAACAATGTGAAACTAGGAGTTACCCATAACTCCTCATATTCCTTCTTCTCCTTGGTCATATGATGCTTATAGTTATTATTATTCTTATTATTAGGCTTGAGATAAGCAACATGATCATCCATTAAAACATTCTCCTTATCTTCTATGATTGGTTTGACAATACATGGAGACAACATAGATTTATGACATATATTTTCATTTATAGAAACTTCCTTGCAGTTAGGAACCTCATCACTAGGCACAAAAAATTGATATTCTTTACATGATA
The DNA here is from genome assembly GCA_037957365.1 of Torreya grandis. Taxonomy (NCBI): domain Eukaryota; kingdom Viridiplantae; phylum Streptophyta; class Pinopsida; order Cupressales; family Taxaceae; genus Torreya; species Torreya grandis. Next base: position 444,513 of record JARHVA010007526.1, on the reverse strand, counting down.
AATGCTTAGGAATATAAAGATGTTCACTTGGATCCACACACATCTCAAATTAGCCTCAACCTATACCTTGATCTTCTTCTTGAACTTGGTTTCTTCATTCATAATATGAGCAGACAATGAGAGCCCTTGGCACTCTTCAACTTCTATAGTATTCTCCACCATAGAAAATAGATTACTTGGACCTATAGTCTCATAATGACTCATACTTATGACCTTTGGCTTCCATTGGTTGACTTGCCTTCTTGCTTTCACTCTAGGATCTTGATTAAACCTATTCTAAGTTGTATACCTTTACTTGTACAATTTAGCAATGTGACCTCTTTGTTCATAGTTTTATCAAAACATACTCCTTGATAAAAACTCAACTTGTCTTACCTTTTTTAGACAAAAACTATCAATGGGTCTAGTGTCATGACAACTAAAACAAACTTCTCATTTTAAAAAAAGATTTACTTTGCTTTACATTATTTAGATAATGCTAAGCAAAGTGTCCCTTATCAAGACATTTGAAATAATCAACCTTGGTCACAAATTTTTACTAATGACCTCCATCATAGTTACATGTAAACTCATTTCTAACAGGTCTCTTGCATTCTCTATCTCTATGCCCAAACTGATTATAAGAATAGAATTAACTATTGAAATCTACATACCTCATGAAATTTGGTTGTTTGATCTGATTTGTCTTCAAATTATGATTATCCCTATTTACATTAGTATTCATCTTGTCTTGAGTTTCATTCCATATTTCTCCTTTATATCTAAGACTAGTTCTATCACTTGCATGATTTTGATCATTCAAGATATTGTCTAGATCACTTGATCTCTTTTCAAATCTCATAAATGATTTCACCTTACTAGATGTCTTCTCTAACTTAGATTTCAATGCCTTGTTTTCAAATTACATACCTTAAGCATTCATCTTATTTATATTTTAGGCTTGTAGATAGGATTTCCAATTGATAATTGAGATGCTTGACTATATCTTCATGTTCCTTAGCATCTTTATTAATTCTTACCTCAAATAAGATAAATTTTACCTCATAGTCTTTGAGTTTATATTTCATCTTATTATTGATCTTCTTCTCAATATTTAGTTCGTCAATAGTATTTGTCAATATAGTCTCATAGTCCACCTCATCTCTATCAGTATCTAAATCAATCCAAGTAGACTCCTTTTGATGTGAGCAGCTAACTTCCTCAACCATGAATAGATCTTCATCTTTAACAAGACCATCATATTCATGATCATACTCTGAGTCACTAACTTCACTCTCATTTGATGAGCGACAATCTTCTTTGGTGTAGATACTCTTCTTGTCCTTGAAGTACTTCTTGTTGTTGACAAACCTTATGAATCCTTTTTTATTTTTATCAGATTTGAATGATCTATTAGCATCATTATGACATTTATCATGCTCTTCATCATCTTCCTTCTTATAATTATGAGGGAACTTATTAGAAAAATCTCTTACCTTTCCATAATTGAAGCATTTGATTGGTAGTTTACCCCTATACTTACCTGAATCTATTTTAAATTTCCTTTAAATCAAATTAATTATATCATCTTCATCAATATTAAATGTGTCATCCTTTTTGGGTTTATTATCTTGGAATTTCTTCTTTTTCTTCATTTTTATCTTTAATGTTGCTTCCTTCTTTGGTGGTATATCATCATTCTTTCTTATCTCATAGGCAGTAAGGGTGTCATTTAATTGATCCAACTTCAACTGAGTAATGTCATGACTTTTTTATATAGTGGATATTTTTGGATAAAACTTGAGGGATAAAGACCTTAATAAATTTTTAACTATATTAGCCTCTTCAAGGTTCTCTCCAAGACCTCTAATGATATTTACAAACTTATCAACTCTCTATAGAAAAGATGCCATAAAATATTCTTATTTCATTTTGAGACTTTCAAATTACCTTCTATGAGTCTATAACTTAGCAAGATTGACCTTTTAATATCATTCATAAATGATCTACATTTTATCCCATATCTATTTAGTATATTTATAATGGATTACCTTGGTGAATTTAGTCTCTATAAGACCACAAGTGATGGCATTCATTGCCTTAGAATTATTCTCAAATAGTTTATTGTCTAAAACACTATATGGAGGAGTATTAGGAAAAACATAACCATCCAAAATAGTTTTCCATACATAAATACCAAGGGACATAATGTATGTCCTCATCCTTGCACTCTAAAAAGAATAATTGGATCCATTAAACATTGGTGTTTTCTTAGTACAAAAACCTCCTTGATGACTACCCACATTGTACCTTAGATCACCTTCAAGTAGTCAAGCATTTACCAAAGGACCTAAGCTGATACCAATTTTTAGAGGTATAATCACTAAGGGGTGAATCAATGAGCCCATATATTTCAATTTTAATTCTAATATTTTCAAACTATTATATAATCATCATATATCAACTTTATTCAATCAACATTAACAAGAGAGTTTATGTATTTAATGCATACATAAGATCAAACACATAACACATAGTTCCTATGGGAAACCCTCATGGGGAATAAAACCCACTCTCAATCCTATAATACAAGGACTAATTATCCCATAATAGATTACAAACAAGATATTGGTCAAGTCCTTTAGACCAAAAACCTTGATCAAGTCCTAACCAAAGGCCTTTAGCAAAACACCTATTTCACAAGGATCAACTACCCCTAAGGAATATAAAGTCCTTTATATCCTCTTATGAAATGAAGATATATAAATTATGACTAATTTTTTCAATACATGATGATGGATATTTTAATTTCTAACCCCTGCACAAACTTTCTCTCTATCTCATACAGGCCTCTCAAATAGGCATGTCATAATTTCTCTCCTTCACTCAAATTGTCCTCATATTCACACTCATACCTATTAAAATATCATAAAAATACAATATCACTAATGTATCATTATAAATATTACCTATATTTCATACACATAGTCAACAAACTATTCTTCTCATCAACTTATCCAACAGGGACACTACCTATCCTTTTCTTCACTTCAACACTCACTGCTCTCACACTAGCCTTTTTCCAAATCTATCAAGTCTATAAATCATCATATTTTATTTCAATATTTATATATAATTCATTAGTATCAATACCTTTTTCATCCATTATGAATTCCTTAACCCTTAAGGCATCTTACATGGGCCACACTTAAACATAACCATCTTTCAAATAAGCATAAGTCACCTTTTAAGTCCTCTGATGACCCATTCACGTCTTTGACACATATCTAAGAAAAAATAAGAAAAAAATAACACTTTCCAAAACATGGATCCATGACACATGATCTATAGGTCTCCATTAAGTGCTAATAACCATCATAGTACCCTTTTGCTTAAGCACAAATTGCTCAAAGAACATTTTGTACAACAACCATTATGAGTGAACACACAATCCATTTATAAACCTTTATTCATACTAGATATAATATTTCAGACCTTAATAATACACATATATGGTCCTCATGGAGTATAAAACACCCTAAAATATCTAAGTCATAATGATACATTGAAACAACATCAACACAAACTCAAACACCCTTCCTAGGTTATTAACATATGAATGTTGAACAAACAATCAAATTTAAACCTTCATAACTTTGATTTCACACACTCTAAAATATTAAAATATATATTAATATATGAACCTTGGAGTCCTCTACAAATTTTCTTGTTACACCATGAGCAATTTCATCTTAGATCAAAAGTTATAGCCAAAATATAGAGCACTAGTTTTTCCTTTGTTAAATTAAAATATTCAAATACAAATGGTCACAGTTAAACTTTAGTAACTTTGATTATATCTCATACCCTAATTTCTTATATTAAACATGCACCATTGATATAATTTTAAGTAAATTTACCTTTTCCTTTCATCGCTTACCATTGGATCTTTGTCTTGAATGTTTGACTTAATGCACTCTGTCAATCTCCTATATGTAGCTTGGTCTTTAACTATGTTAAATATTGGACACCTTTAAAACATCTCACTCAATTCAAAAAAGTAATATCTATCTATACAAACACCCACTTTCCATCATATATTATAAGAGGCTTGATCTTTATCTCTACTTGATGTTAAACTTTGAATACTTGTCTTCATCTCATTGATTCCTGACACCTTGGAACAAACACGTTCCATTGATCCTTTTGTAAGGAGATCGATCTTTAACTTTGTTAAACAATGAACCCTTTGACTCATTTGACTTAATACACACCATAGATATATATGTATTAACTCCCATCAACCATTAGATCTCCATCTATTCTATATCTTTAACATCATGCAAAAATAACTATGGGGACCATTGTTTATCTACTTGGAAGGCCAACTTTGGACCTTAATAACTTTTATTGTGCTTAGATGCATGATCTAAAATTTGGAACATATTATATCCTCACATATGATAATAAAAAAATGTGATAAAATACTCCTAAAACCTTCACATGTGTGAGATATAACTCCATTAATCTACTCACTCAAATTTTTTTGCCACAGAGCCAACTATGTCAAGAACTATCTAAGAGGCCAACATTGCACAAGCATATATTTTGATGTGATTCATCACATGATCTAAAATCTATCAAAAATAAAATAGGCACAAAAATAAATAAATCCATATGATCAAATTCTCCTCACACCTTCATATGTGTGAAATATAATAACATCAAAATGCCTACTCATCTTTTCTTGCCACATTATAAATTTGGCTAAGTATGGGAAAACACTGTCAAAATGCTTGGAAGCCCAACTTTTCACTTACCTATATTATGTTTAAATTAATAAAATGACCTAAAATTTAATTCATATAAAATGGGTACAAATTTTATCACAACCATATTGTCAACTCCCCTTGACTCATCCACACATGGCAATGGTGATGTCAACAAACTGCAACAAACTGCCTACTCATATTTTCTGCCACTAGACCCAAAATGTCTAAATGAAAACAATGATCAACCAGATGAAAAAAAATTATGAGAAAAAGAAATAAAATAATATAAAACCTCTTATAATACCCATTTCACATGTTCAATACTCCATACGTATCCCTAAACATTTATAAATAGTCAAACTCTAAAGATCAACCAAGCCTAATTCAAGCATACTAGGACAAACACATTACACACTTTGTCATTATCACTTAGACTATAAAATAAATTCATCCACTCACTTAGACACATATATGACATCACCATGACATCATTGAAAACTCTTAAACACATTATGGGAATAAAACCCCAAATTGGATGTAAGGTAGATGTGCATGGGCCATATATGATGGCTCAGGTCTTTAAAAAGGTAGTTAAGTGGGAGTGAAAACTAAATTCCCTTGCTCAAGTTAGAGAGAAGTTCAATAAGATTTTTTAAGGTTATAAACCCACTCTTAATAATAATAACTAGAAAAGGAATAGAAATTCTAAGAATCAATTTATGAATTATAATGCTAAATTCAATAACTTCTCAGATAAGAAGAAAGCAGATGGTGGATTCAATCCTAGTTTAGAGGAGAAATAGTAATCAAAAAGGAAAGGAAAATATGATAGGTGTTTCATCTATGGGGGTGATCACTATGATAATAAATTTACTCAAGGAAAGTTTGAAGGTAAATATAAGGGTATTATGTAGCAGAGAACCTTTCAATAGAGAATCCATTCAACTGCTAACAATCATCAAGTTGTTTTTCAAGTCTCAACTATTGAGGTTATAGGTAATATTTTTTGTCAACCCATTTCTATTTTGATTGATGGTGGAGATAAATAATGTTTTCTTTCTCCATGAATTCTATCTAGTTTATCTAGGAAAGCTAGTATAATGGTGAATGCAGAGTCAATGCAATATGGGAATGAAGCCAAGGTCAAAGTTGGTAGGTGTTTATTAGAAGTTGAGATTGAATTTCCTGAATTCACATTGATAGTAGATATTTATGTAACACCACTAGGTTCATATGATGTAATCCTATGGGTAAACTAACTAACTAAGCATAAAACTAAGGTAGATTGCTATCTCAAAAAGGTGGAATGCCAAGATGTTTTTTGGAATCATACTCAGATTCAGTGTAAAAAAAGGGAGTTAAAACTTAGGCAAATTATTATAATTCATCCTAAAAAGTCTCATAGGAAATGATTTTAGACAATTATTGTTAAAATATAAATAATTTAGGGTTTAGGGATATTTCACCTATAAAAGGAAGTAACCAAAAAACCTAATGTTTGCTTTAGATAAAAATCCATGATAGAAAAAAGAACAAGAATCTATCTAAAACCATCCTCACTTATCAAGGAGAGATTAACCCATCCAAAAAGAACCTAAAAAATCCAAACAAGTTTTCTTAGTCAATGTTTTGTTATGAGAGGGAAGAGTCCTGGGAGGTGAAATCTTGACCAATCTTCCCTCTTTATTTTTATTCTTCTAAACTACAGCCCATTCCTCTATAATTAAATAGAGGAAATAAAATAATCATCCATTGAGGACTACCCTTTTCATTAGAACTTTAAGGATGTGTTTATATAGGAATTTATAGGATTACCACCTAAGTAGGAGTTTTATTTTTTAATTGGCATAATACCTAGTTCATAACTACAATCCAAGGCATCTTACAAGATGAAAAATACAAATTTGGTTGAGTTGAAATCTTTAATACATGATTTGTTTTCTAAATGTTTATTTTACCAAGTGTTTTTCTATGGGGTTCACATGTTGTGTTCATCAATAAGAAGGATGGTACACTTTTCCTATGTATTAATTACAAGATGTTGAACAAAGTGAAAATAAATAATAGATATATGTATCCTCACATTGAACATATATTTGATAATATTCATGGGTTGACAAATTTCTATAAGATAGATCTCTAAACAAGATATCACCAGTTAAAAATTTAAGAAGATATTACCAAAACAATGTTCAGAAATTGGTATGGGCACTATGAATTTATAGTGTTTCCTTTTGGGTTAACAAATGATCCAAAAAAATTCATTAATCTCATGAGAAATTTGTTTAGGGATTATCTAGATCACTTTGTGATAGTTTTTCTAGATGATATCCTTATTTATTCTAAGAATGACGAAGAACATCTACAACATTTGGAGTTGGTTTTGTAGCATTTGTAGAAGTAAAAACTATATGATAAGTTGTATAAATTTGCATTTTTATATATTAATGTACAATATTTGGGACACATTATCTCTAAAAATGGAATTTTAGTTGATCTAACAAAGATAAGATCCATAGTGGAGTGGCCAACACCCAAAAATGTGCACAATATGAGTTTTATGGGATTAGTGGGGTATTATAAGAATTTTTTTCCAAATGTATTGATAATAGATAACCTAATACCTCTCTTTAATAGAATAATTAGAGTTTTTCTTGGTCAAACACATGCAAAAAAATCCTTTTAGGAGTTGAAAATGAGGTTTACTATCTAACTATAATTTTTCTATTAGCCACATCAAGGGCAATGAAAACATAGTTGTTGACACTTTAAGTTATAGAGGGTACATAGTAGCTTTAGCTACTATTAGGAGTACCTTTTATGATAAAGTTGTTAAAATTTCCCCTATAGATGAATTATATGATAAAGTTAAAATATATTTGTCATAGGATGCTTAGAACCCTTAGTTTAAATGATTAAAGTTGTAAAATGGTGGTATCTTAAGGTAGAATGATAGAATGTATGTACCTAATAGAGAGAATTTGAGGACCATAGTGCTAAGAAATTTCATAATGCTCCTTATTTAGGTCATCTTAGAGTAAATATGCTCATGATGATATAAGACCTAACTATTTATATAAAATAGTTAAAAATTATGCAACAAATTCTGTGTTTCATTGTTTGGAATGTTAGCATGTGAAGGTTGAACACGTGCATCGAAAAAGATTATTGTATCCTCATGATATACTAGAATTCAAGTGGTAGGTAATTAGTATGGACTTTTTTCAAGGTTTAACATTATCATGGAACTTGCATGACATGATCTTGGTGGTAGTTGAAATATTAACCAAGGTAGCTCACTTCATACCAGGTAATTTAACTAATGATGCATCAATTATTACTAAAATATTTGTGAAAGAGGTGTACCAATTACATTGTTTTCTATAGAAGATCATTTATGATTGAGATTTGAGGATGACATATAAGTTTTGGTTAACTCTAAATTCATCTTTGGGCACACAGTTTAATTTTAGTACTTCATATCATGTAGAAATGGATGGATAAATAGAGAGAGTAAACCAAGTTCTTGAAGATATTCTTAAAATATATTGCATGAATCAACAATACAAGTGGGAAGAGTATCTTCCACTAGTAGAGTTTACTTATAATAACTCTTACCAATCATCTTTAAATATTTCTCCATTTGAAACATTGTATGGAAGGAGGTGTTTAACACTAAATATTTTGGACAAGATTGAAGATAAGGTAATATTTGGTCTTGAAATGATTATAGAAATAGAGGATCAAGCCAAGTCAATTAGACAAAGGTTGGATGAAGACAATGATATACAAAAAAAGATATGATGATCTAAAAAGGATAGCAAGATAGTTTTTTGTGGGTGATAAAGTATTTATGTGGGTTAATCCTCAAAAGAGCTTGATTAAGTTTGATAAATTAGTGAATGTTTCACCAGCATATGTGGAACCCTTTAAGGTCATGGAAGTTATCAATCCTATTACATATAGGGTTGCCTTGTCACTAGATTGAGCTCTCTTGAATAATGTTTTTCATGTATCTTATCTTGAAAATAATTTTGTTAATCCTTCTCATGTATTGTATTGGAATGCTTTATAGGCACTAGATCTTGTGGTGGTCATAGTAGAACCAGTCAGAATAATTGACACTTGTAAACTTTGTTTGAATAATAAGTGTCATAGTGCAAAGTCTAATGTGACTAATATTATGAGGATAGTGCCACTTAGGAGGAATATGATGCATTATATAGTCTATTTACAAATTTATTTGTTTATATCATTTAGTATTGTTATTTGATAGCTTTTATGTGCTTTTTAATTTCAAAACTTTGGTTTGAAATAAGTGTGATTAGGATGATGACTAGTTTTAGGAGGAAGGATGTTACATCTTGATTTATTTATTAGACTTGATTTTCTTATTAAATAGATATTAATGGGGTTAATGTTTTTTAATAACTATTATATAAAACTATTTTCATTTATGTTGATGTATGGATATGCATATAATTATTATTTTATGTGACTCATTACTTGATTGATTGGCTATACATGAGTTTCATATGCATGTGGATTATGCTCATTCATTATTATTGTGATTTAGCATCTTTTTTATTTATTATGATTTTTATGATTTAACCATTTTTTTGAGGTGGATGTAGTAAAAAATTTGCTCTACAAATAGATATGGAGGGAGAGTATGATCAGGGAAGGTATGTATACACATAATACTTTTAACTTTGATCAAATAATAATACTTTACATCTTGTAGGAACCTATCAAGACTCAAACTCTCTAAGTGCACACCCTAAGGAGTGAAATGGGAAAGGGGTGGGAAGACCTTTGGTGCTTCATAGGATTTTTATCCCTTTTTCCATATTATTACAAATCTAACTTGTTCTTCCACCCTTGCACAATCTTCTAGTATTTTTACTCTTTCCATCCTTCATTTCCTTGCTTGGCACACTTTTGACCTATTCAAAATACTAGGTCAACTTGATCAATCTAGTATAGTTTAGGGACCCATTTTCTCTCTTTTGGTTTATTAGCCTTCTAGCTGACCTAACGCAAACTTAGTGAGTTAGCCCAAAAATGTGTTATGTCGATTAGGTTGACCTAGCATAGCTAACACATTCAAATTATTTCAAGGTAATTTTCACCTATAAATATAAGGTCATTTCATTCATTATTCATACATGCAATCAAGATTTATTATTTTCTCATGTTTCTTCACAATCTTCTCTTCTACCATTCGACTTGAGGAGACTTAGATTAGGTTTCTTATTTTGGAGAATCTAGTATTATGGATAAGTCTTAAATTCTTTGGCCTAAAAAATTTATCCTTATGACCAAAAATACATCTTACAAATCCCCATTTTCCAAGGGAGATATTGAGTCTCGATGGGTTAACTTTTAGGCAAGTATATTCTAACTTTGCTCTCCTCTCTTTTAGTAGATAGAAGTAGCATAATTGTTAGCTCAAATAATATTACTCTTCATATTATATGTATTAGGGTGTTACTCATACATACTTTATTTAAGGTTCCCTATACATTTTTTGATTAATTTTCTTTGTTAACCCCCACCCCCAACTTTGTGCCATAATCTTTGGTGTGTACTAGATTAGATTTAATTTTCTTGTTATCAGATTAGTGAAATATTAAATCATAGGACTCTATTAGGGTTGTTGTGTGATTGTGTTAGATTTTAGGTTTTGGAACCCTACCTCTCATGGTGTTTTATGATAAGTGATCCCTTAATAGGGTCTAGCATATCCTCTCATTGGTCATGTTCCTACTTACAATTGTATGCCCCCAATCAGAAGTGTAGGTGTGCTTTATCCCATCTAATACAAGATGGATTTATGGACATGATGGATTTCTAATTTCATACATTATGGTAAACTTGACATGAAACTAACCCTTTCAATATTTCATTCACCTATTTAATTTCTATTCATCATTATTTTTATAATATCTTTACTATGTTGGATCGACCTTGTCAACCCAATTATTTATCTCTGTGTGTAGGCTTATAAGAATAGGAATTGGATCAACCAGCTTAAATTAGTATAGGTTTATAGACTTAAAGACTTTTTTTTTAGATAATTAGATTGACTATCTCAACTTAGTTCACAATTTAGACTTCTAGTTTATCTTACTAGGTCAACCAGGTTGACCTAGTGCATTTTCAACACTTTTTTAGTAAGTTCTTGTATAGCTTGTTTGACCAGCTCAACCCAATTTGTAGGTTACTACCAATTTTATCTAAGGTCTCAGATCAATAATCTTCTCTTTTTCATATCTAAACCATTCAGGTTGGTTTCTATTTCCTCTATATAGTTAGTTTTATATACTTTCCTTTCAAGTATGCAGTCTTCAAAATTACCTCTACAAAGTTAACTAGGTCCACCCTATAGACCTAGTTCTATGTTTTATTTTTTATGAAATAACTAGGTCAACCTAATCGACCTAGTTCACTTTCAAACTTTTCTTCCATAGTATAATTTCAGCCCTATTCTATGTGATTTTCCATATAGTTTCTCAACTATACATTGTTTCAAAGTCACAATTAACCATATATGTTAATCAAATATTTGTTTTAAGTTGCTTTCATGCTTAGAATATTTCACACAGTCTAATTAATGGATTTTTAATCAATTGCTTAGTTTCACTATTTATATTCTTTTACACACATAGCCAAACCACATAAACATCAACAAGCATTTGAACACTTGACTACCTAGGTCTACATACTTAGATTTCATCACCAAGGGGGAAGATGAATTGATGATTTATTCAATTATAAAGCATGGTTAATGGTATATTTTGGCTAAGCATCCATTACCCTTATTGTTGTGGTGTGTGAAGTCAGGGGGTAGGCCCAATTACCAGGCTTGTATCATGACCACTACAATCCCTTTCATACTAAACTTACCTAAAACTATCCTTAGATTTCTATCTAATACCTTACTTATAACCAATCTCCCCTTTACATTTAAAATCACTCTTAATAATCTAATCAACATTTTAGGCTAAACAAGTAGCTAGCTTTGCTTTCAATTTGTTTATTTGCTCTTTGATTAATTTTGTGTGCAAAATCTTGCATTAGCCAGCATTAGTGCAAGATTTTTCTTTATGCGCATCAATTAGATTGTCTAACATAAATTCAGTTGATTATGTGCTTCCTTTCTAAATTTACTTTCTTAGATTAATTGTAAATTTTCTTGTTTCATTCCCAAGATTTTTATCATTCTTTTCCTCATCCTTTTTCATTGTAATAGTTCAACCTAGTTGACATTGTACTTTTTCTATCTTCTATTCACTGCACTGGATTGACTTGACTGACCTTGTATATTCTATAGGCCATATTTCCTCTATTAGGTCAATCTAGTTGACCTAGTAATGTTTATTTTGTTTCCTATTTTTCAATCTAGTTTCCCATTTCTCTAATTTTGCATCTTATTCATCTCTTTTTAGTCAGTATTAGATCTCTTATTACCATCTTTTTGGACAACTTAAATCCATTTAGATACTATATGGGATTTTCATTCCTTCCTCTCTTTTACTCCTATGAGAACCATCACTCTTGGGGTACTTCTCCTCCATCTATGAACTATAACATGGTATAAATAACACCTCAAGATGAAGTTAATGGATCCAATCCTTTCCATACTTATCAAGACACTTCTCAAAATATATAAACCAATGTGGGAGTAATTGATATAAATATATTTAACAATCTCACTAATAACCTTACTTTTAATAATCCTCCCCATAACACTAATCTAGGAAGTGTTTCAACTAGCACTAACTCACCTCCCAATATAACCCAACTCTTAGCTCAAGTTATTCAACAAATGAGCATCATGAAAAACTATAATTCTAACCAAATGGTACAAATTCAATAACCCTTAATCAATGTGGATAATCAACATACAACTATTCATACTCAAGGTAATCCAAATTATATTCCTCCACCTCCTAGGGATGCCTCAGGTAATGTTATTCCTCAACCCAAAATGAATAACATGATGCTTCAAACTATTCAAAATGAGCCTTTACCTCCCTTCATTGTATCCATTTATATTGGTAACATCAGTCTAACTATAAAATATGATGGTACTAAATAACTTAATTCATTTCATAAAGCCTTTGGTAACCTTTACAAAGAGTGGATACAAATTAATACATTCTCCACAACTAAAATATTAGTCAAAACTTACACTGATGATGTATTAGAATGGTATAATCAACTCTATCAACATTATATTTGGAAACTTGAAGATTTGTTCAATCCTTTGGTTAAAGCATTTCAACACAATGATCTTTCTAAAAATTACCTTAGTCACTTCATAAATGCTAAACAATCTCCTAATGAATCAACTCATGACTTTATTAAAAGATGGAAATATTTATCTCATAAAGCTGATCATAATATGATTGATGATAATTTATTCAAACTCTTTATTACCACTTTGAATCCCACTCTTCAATACAAGGTTTTAACCTTTGCTTCTCAAACTCTCAATGAAGCTCTTGACCAAGCTAAATGTCAATACTTTCTTATGAAGCAATTTGAAACCAAACATAAACTTCTTAAAGGATCTTTTAAAACATCTAATGTTATCACTAGTAATACTCCCCAAACCAAACCTAGAGTTTCCAAATCTGATGTTCCTTCACCATCTCACACACCTCTTTCAATTTAACAAATGAAATAAATTTTACCACCCTTTTAACCTTTCATTTATCCCAATGTTCCTCCTAGGTGGTATGATCCCAATCTATATTGTTGGTTCCATGCAGACATTGGGAGTTCTCATGAATCTTGTAGAAGGATCACTAAGTGTGCCATTTATTATATGCTTGGTGAATCATTTAATCATGAGGCTATGATAAAACTTCTTCATCAAGAGTATGTTACCATATCTCAAAAATGACAAAACTTTAAAGCTTTTACTTCTAACTATCAAAAATTTTCTACATACAATAATCAATCAAATGTCAATGATATTTGTGCCATGAATGTTAATTATGATCTATATTATAATAACTCACAATATTTCAATGCTACTAAGGTTAATTATCATCATAAACCAACTCACAAATATCTTATAACCAAGCCTAAGAAACCATCTTTAGAAGAACAATTTATTAAAGATATTACTACCACTCATGATGATTCAGAAGTACTTGAGGAACAACTTCCCCCTTTCGATCTTCCCACCACATCTATACCTCTTAAACCTAATTTGTCTTCTAAAAATCATGTTGGTTATTCTAAATCACATTAAATTTTGATTGAATAACTCAACATATGCCTTGTAATATTCCTCTTATGGGTTTGGTTCACAATACACCCTATCATCATAAATTTATTATGCAACAACCTCAAAATATTGAAGATCCATCTTCCTGAGATGAAGAACCACCTTCTATCTAATCTCAACCAACTAATGTTAATACCATTGAGAATATGTGTCCTTCTAAGCCTTTCATTGAATTTATTAAAGAAGACATGATCAATGATGAAATTATTTTTTGTACCGATGATTTGTCTCTCTTTATTAGAGTATCCATTAATACCACCCTTATCCAAAAAGTTCTAGTTGATGAAGGTTATGGTATTAATGTCACATCCTTATAGATCATTCAACAACTTGGTTATAACAAAGATCATCTTAAACAAACATGTCTTACTTGTCATGGATTTGACACAACTAATTAAAATCTAGTTGCATGCATTTAGCTTCCATTGACCATTAGACCTAAGACTTTAGAACCAAGCTTATGGTATTTGATCTTCCTTTATCCTATAAAAATCTTCTCGGTCATCCATGGACTCATCTGATGAGGGACATTACCTCTTCTAGAAGTTAGTGTATTAAACTCTTACATAATGTAAAACATTACAAACATGAAGCTAATCCCAACCCATGGAGCATCCAGCTTCCCAATCTTAAGCCATAATATCAAATTCCTACAATTCCTAAATTAAATAGTGTTCCTTTACCTAAGTTCATCAACATGAATCCTAATCTTTAATTTACTCTTGTATATTTTGATGATGATGATCCTAATGAGTTGTAGCACACTTGAAATACTAAGAATCTACCCCCATATATTTTAGATTGGATTCCTCCTTCTCTCTTACCCACAGACCGTATTACTCCTATCATGGATGATATTACCAATTTCCCCCTTTTATGTAATGCTCAAGATATATATTTACCTAAATATGTCTTTACTTACAATGATTTTAGAGTGGATAAATTATTCTAATATCCTCTCACCATGTCCCATTGCACATTTAGCAACATTGGGATTTCACCTTCTAAAACTCCCCTTGATTCTCAAGCATGTAAGATTTCTCTAACATATGATGATAACTATGTCATGGCCCAAGCTCACTCTTGAGACTTGGATGTCTAGCAGTATCAAAATATTTTATCCTAAATTCATGTCTTCAACTAGGATGTACATGCCATATCTACACATCATGACTTAGATCATGAGGGTCATATACCTCCCACCAATTCTCTACTTATCAATACTCCTTGGGTGGTAAAAAAAATTACAACTTCCAAACCTATGGATGCTCCTACATCTTCTCTAACTCCTTCAGATCCTATCATTTCTTCAAATTCTTCTCTCATCATTGAATCTATCAAAACTTCCATCTGTTTATATCCATCCTCTTCATCTACTTTTGAAATTACACTAGATTCTAAGGCAACTGGTATCCATCAAATTCATTCTAAATATGATATCCATGTCAATCAAATTCTAGACCTTGAAGTAGATGTTCAATATTATGGTCCTCTTCATACCTTACCTAGTGATGAAGCTATTCTTGAGTTACTTCATGCCTAGGAACCTCAAATTCCTTAGTATCATCATAAACTTTTAAATTTTCAGAATAAAACTCCTTGCTTTAACAACTTTGTCACTAGCATTAATCCTAGAATAAATCCAATTTCAGCCTTGCCTAACACACCTTACCACTTTCAAGATGGAAATGTCATGCTTATCAAAGAAAAAACTCATATTGAATATGATACCCCATCTTTTACTCAACTAATCATGGTTTCTTGAGAACTCTCACCATATGAGCATGATAAGTTTAGATTATTCTTTGATAAATATCAAGAGGCATTTGCTTGGTCCTACCAAGACATACTTGGAATTGACCCTAGTATTGTGGTTCATAACATCATCACTTATCCTAATGCTAAGCTAATACATCAAAATAAATTAAAATTCCCACCTAAAGTTACTAATATATATCATAAGGAAATCATTAAACTACTAGATGCTAAATTCATTAAACCAGTGGATTATTCTAAATGGGTTTCTAACATTATTCATATTTAGAAGAAGGTTAGTAATGGTCATCTAAATTTGTATTGATTTCCATATCCTTAATCTTGATTTTCCTAAGGAAAACTTCCCCTTATCTTCAATATATGCCATCATCGATTCCATGGCTAGTTATGAAATGTTATCTCTTATGGATGGCTTCTTGGGATATAATTAGATTCACATCACTCCTGAGGACCAACATAAGACTAATTTCACCATAAAATAGGGAACATATTGTTACATCAAAATTCCATTTAGCCTTTAAAATTTTGGATCTACCTATCAACATGTTATGACTCACATCTTTCTTGATCTCATCCTTAAAATTGTTGAAATTTATGTGGATGATCTTATTGCTAAATCCAAACATCATAAAAACCATATTTTTGATCTTGTTATTATCTTTAACCATATCCTTAAATATAAATTTAAACTTAATCCTTTCAAATATGTTTTTTGAGTCATATCCATAAAATTATTAGGATTCTTAGTCTCTCTCTATAACATCGATATTGACCCAACCAAAATTAGTGATATTATTAACATGCCCATTCCTCAATCTATTCTTGATATTCAAACTTATTTAGACAAACTTGGGGAAATTAGATGATTTATCCCCAAAATGGCTTATCATATTCACTCCATAAATTCCCTTATCAAGAAAGGTAAAACTTTAGAATGGATGGATCTATGTTTAAAAGCCTTCGATAATATGAAAGATTCATTACTTCATCCACCTACACTTCATCCACCTTCCAATGATAAACCATTATAACTCTATAATTCTTCCACACCTATTTTAGTTGGGAAAATGCTTGCCTAATAAGATGATATAGTAAGATAATATGCTATTTACTACATTAGCAGAGGCCTCATTAATTATGAGACATGTTATACCAAAGTTGAGTGTGATTGCCTAGCTATCTATTTTGTGGATAAAAAGCTTCATCATTATATGTTATACCAAACTACTTATGTCAGCATTCATTCTGAGCCCCTTAGCTATTTCTTCTCTAAAGCCTTTCTTCCTAGAGATAGAATTGACAAATCGATGGTCTTAATTATGTAATTTGATCTCTGCATTGTCACATAAAAAGTTGTTAAAGGGCAAGTCATAGCTAACCAACTTACCATGGATCTCATTCTAGCCACTTATTTGTTTCAATATGATATTTTTAATGATAATATCCTTTACATTGAAGGTCTTAATCAAGTTATATCCCTTAAAGACTATTTTCATATATTTACTATTGATCCTGAAGCTAATAATCTTGAAGAATATTCCCCTCCCTTCAGTACTACTAAACCAAAGGTAGTTATCAAGGAACTCCCTAAAATTAATGTTTAATTACATGAAGATACTTGGACCCTCTAATTTGATGGTGGTAAATGCCTTCAAGGAGCTGGGGTAGGTTACTTTCTCACTAGTCCTCTTGATAAGATCATTCTTTTAGATTTTTACTTCACCTTTGATGTCATCCATGTAAATTTTAACACAATTATTGGAGAGTTAAAAATATGTTCAAAATAGCCCTTTGAAAGGTGGCTAGGGCATTACAAAGACCAAATGGCAAGATGGCATATGCATAAGTTATCCAAGGGAAAGTAAAAGTGGTTTTCTCTTAGTCTTATAGAGCAATTTGTGTTTGATTATAACCACTATAGCCATCTAGGAAGGAAAATCAATTTTTACTTACTATTGTATCTATAAATTAATCAATAAATGGAAGGGGAAAGTGATCCTTCCTGGTATCAAGATTCAATTCTTGATAATAAATGAAAATACACCATTTTACCCCTTTATTATGGATAATGACCAAGGGAGAGACCCACTAGCTATCCAAAATAGGATAAACAAATCCTACATCTAAGAGTTTTTACAACTCAATTTTGACAATATCTTTAACTATAGGATTCATTTATCGTTGGGGTTGGTAAATAGGTTTGTGTTTTTATTTAATGTAGATGTGATGAGTGCATAAATCTAGGGGTATTCATCTCATGTCATGGTAATCTTAGTAAAATATTATTGTGTACTTTCTAAACATTGTAACTAACTTTCTTATTGGGGTGTTAAGGAGGTGTTGATGTTCTAAGGTTTGTTTGGCAAAATGTCTACTTTATTTGTTAAAGAAAGCATGGCTTCTATGTTGACGATTAAAGGAGCATAGTTGCATTGATGAAAAAGAAATTGATGTAATGTCCAAATGTCTCTTATTTTTTTAGTAATATTATTCACAAGAAATGTATTCTGAAGAGGGCATGGTGTACATTCTAATAGGTTTATTGCTATAGGATCCTGTTGATAGGTGTTTTGTAGGATACTAGTAAGCATAGTGTCTTCTTCTTGTGCTTGTAGAGATAGAATTAGGTCAATTATGTATAGTATATAAGGAGATAACTTCTTCAAATTCATCAATCTAAGGGGTTGGTTTATCATTCTAGGAAGGATGAGTTGGTCGATATAGAACCAATTTCTTGGTGTCATTTTCATTGGAAATTAGCATTTTTATTGACCTATAGCCAATAAAAGCATTAGAGATGGCCAACCATGGGTGGCTAATGATGAGAGGATAACCCCCCATGTTATTTTTTTATTTACAAGATAATAAAATCTATTATATATTACCAAGAGTCCATAGTGATAACAAGGTCCTCAACAATCCCCTTAGGGTTAATAGTTGATTTGCTGCCATCTAGAGGATGATGGGTGTTGGATAGAGAGTGGTAAGTTTGTATTATTGTATGGTCTCCATGGTCATCAAATTGATGGTTACACTAAAATCAATTAAACTATTGGAGATGGGTTGGCCATGGATGCTAACATTAACTATAACTTCCCAAATTAGAATATTTTAGGGGAACTATATTTCCCAACATATTATCTACTAGTAGACTAATGACCTAGAGTATTTTAGGATCCTTCTTCTTTCTTCCTAGTTTTTTCAAACATAACTCTCTAAAAAATTTATTGTAGATAGGAACATCTTTTATTTCTTGAAAGAGTTGTATTTTTATGCACACATTTTTGAGTTGTCCTAAAATAACAAATTTGGGCTCTAGTTTAGGATGTGATATGTTCAATCTCTTTAAAAATAGAGGATTTTTAGATTCTTTTTTATTTTTGGATGGACTTAGCTCAGGATTGGCCATAGGTGGCTATGGATTAGTATGGGTGGGGTTGGTTCAAAGTTTTTAATGATTATGGGTAAGGTGGGTTGTGGAAGAACATGACCTGAGCAAAGTTGAACTTGATTAATATCTAAGGTGTATGTTGGATAATGTATTATTTCAATGAATTGTGTTGGTTAAACCAAATTATTGGTAGGATTAGGGATGGGTTGGGTGGGTAATTGAGTGGTTCAAATAGGTTGTTAAGTGTTTAGAATTATGACTTTTTATTTTTGTGGTTATTGCATTTGTTAGGGAAAGCCTTGATTACCTCTCCATTATTTTTGCCATGGATTAAAGGGATAGAACCATTGTTGGTTTTAGAATTACTCAGGTTGAGGTTATTGCCCATTAAATTACATCTATAACTAATTTTGGGGTAGCTACCAATTTGTTTGAGACCAATTTTGATTGGGTATATTCATCCAATAACCATATTCAGGATTATTTGAGATTTAAGAATTTTCAAACATAGATTTTGATGGCATACTTGAACTTTGTACCCATGGTTTCTATTAATCCATGAAAAACACTTGATTCTCATATTCTCCTATGGAATCTAGTTCCACTATCTTTAGATTCTCCTTGGTTATGCTGGCTACCTGAGCTTTCATAAAATGGCATGTGCAATCTACCTTCTTTTTACATTTAGGGAAATAGGTGGCTAAGGCTTTCTCAATTTATTCTTGCTTCCTCTATGTATGTAATGCATCAAGATGATTAACTAGGTGATTTATAATGTCCTAATTCATATCCTAGAGTAGGTTTCTAACTTCACCTTTAGACAATATTGTTGTAGATGCTATAGGAAGGATTCTACCCCTACTTTTGTTCATGGTTGATCTGGATTAGTTTGTATAAATAACTATTAATTCAACAAATGGTAGTGTAGAAACATCATCACTAGACATTAGATCTATTACCTCTAGATAATCATGTCTAATCAATTCAAGAATATCAGCTTGACCAATTCCTTATCCATGGTAGTATGCTTGGATTTTTTCAATCTAAACAAAAATCTTACCATATATTCTTCTAATGACTCATCATCGCTTGTGTCATTTGGAATATGTCATCTCTTCTATAGTTTATGCCTCTACAATAGTCTTGGTATTTCATCAAAAAATTCTCCTTCATTTCTTCCCAAGTAAAAATGGCATCCTTTCCAAGTCCCATGAACCATATAAGTGTTGCATCTTTGAGTGTTTTTGGAAATAATTTGAGTTTCTGAGCATCTTGATTATAATCATAGTTGTGGCATAAGATGTCAAACTCAAAAAGAAATGTGTCTGAATCCTCAAATGCTTTTCTATTTAAAGTAGGGAGGGTAGAGTGAGGGATATTCTTCATGGGTACATTTTTTTAGGAGTAAGGATAGGATATTTGAAATTAGTAGACTCATTGGTAGTTTTTTCTTCCTAGTGATCCCCCATGAATACTCTTTATGTTGGTAGACCAGAGGTTATTGCTACCCACTACTCAAACTTCCTATCAATTATTTTATTTCTTGAGGTGTAGAAGATGGAGACTTTTATCTTTTTTCTTAGGAATGTAAGGATTCTTATACAATGGGGATGGTGTGGAGGTTTTATAATACTTATCTAGTGTCTTGGTAAAGGATATCTCTAAATTAGAAGATTCTATTGGCCTAGTGTTTGTTTTAGGAGCAAGAATAGCTTTTAATGCCTCTTTAGCAAGAAATTTGGGAGATGGAGGGATGTGAATTTAATATTATTGAGTATGAGGTGATAATTTGGGAATTATAAAAGGTGGTACATGTGGGTATTTTCTAGGGGTATGAACCTCCTCAAGGTCTTCATCTTGTGCTACTAGTCCAGCTAAATATTCTTCCTTCTCTACCTCTTCTATTAATAATTGTGAGTGATATTTAGGAATTCATTCATTTTCCTTAGTTTTTTTAAGGTGAATTTATTATCTTGCATCAATGACTGATGATTTAGGAAAAAATCTTCCTATATAGTTCCCTTTGTTTTACACATGCCAACCACTTTTTTTTAAAAAACTTTTTGCCTACCCTGCCTGCACAGGGTTAGTAATAAGGGGGGTTTTGAAAATTTCCACTGTCCTACTTGTAAAAAGGTAAATTTAAACTATGAAATCAATAAATATTTAATCAAAATAATTATAATCTTTGGAAATAAAAACAATAAACATCTATAAATAATTGATATCAAGATTGAAGATTATAAGTGTGTGACACCCTTCCCTAACAATGGCACTAAAAATGACTAGAAGTTGATTCACAATCAAATATAATTCTCTTGATCATAATGAATAAGGAGAGTTACCATATACCTATACCTTCTACTTCATTTAAATTTCAACCTGAGGATGTATATTTGATAGGATGATGTCACTATATGTGCACACTCAGTCTTCTAATTTGACCTTCTATTAATTATTATCTAAGATGTTATAGTCATGAAGTAAATGAAATTTGATTATTTAAACATAAACATAATACTATGAAATAAGTTATTATACATTGGAAGCTTCGTCAAATAAATCTAAGCAAGACTGTAAATCACACAATTCAAATAATGAAACACATAATGCATAAAGAAATCAAATAACATGCTTAACTATTTAAATATGTTAGATTGTTGTTATATAATTATAAAGAGGTCCCTTCTGACTTTAGCTTTAATCATTCCTTTCATAACACCACATTGAAATCAGAAATACTTGTTCATATTAATAAAAATGGCAGCAATGAATTGCTAGATAAAATTATAATAATAGTTGCTTAACAAGATGTACTTCTAATAATCTCTAATTAGTATCTACTATATCTCAACTCTGTTATTACATACACACACACACACACACACATATATATATATATATATATGTATCTATGTGTGTGTGTGTGTGTATACATATGTGTGTGTGTGTGTGTGTGTGTGTGTATATGTGTGTGTGTATATATATATATATGTATGTATGTATATATATTTGTGTGTGTATACACACACACACACACACACACATATATATATATATTCTACATATATGTATATATATATATATGTGTGTGTGTGTATATACATATATATATGTATTCTATATAAATGTACATGTATATATATGCATATACATATACACATATATATGTATATATAATATATATGTATATGTATATATACATACATATATATATGTATATATATACATATACATATATATAATATATTGTTTTGTATAAAATAGTCTCCTCTATGGTATGTGTGTATACACACACACACACACCATAGAGGAGACTGTTTTATACAAAACAATATATATTCTAATCTAAGAAGCATTTGACTTAGGATAATTGTAATTGGATCCTTTTGCTAAAGTCATCTTTCATGTGACTTCTATGACATTGTTTTAGGACAAAAAAATTATTTCATTCTTCAACCACTTACTTATTGGTCTCCATAGAGGTTATAGTTATTTCTATGAGTCAATTAAAAGAGTTGTCAAAATATGTTCATTCATAGCTTTGGTCATGTAGTGGCTGTAGGATACTTCATGTAATGAGATTTTGTTGTTGTAGGATGTTTCATATGATATACCTATTTCTCCAAAACATCCTTAAAACACATTATATAAAATCATCATAAAGCAATAGATAACTATCATATATTTAATTCCAATACATAATTCTAACTATTTAAAGGGTATAAAAAAATAATGTTATTTATAGGTTTATGGTTACTTAAGGAAACTTTATGCAAAGTACTCAAAAGCATGGAAAATAAGTGTGATAGATGAGGACAATAACATGACACTTTTGGGGCTCATCATAAGTGATTAATTGAAAACTACCTAATTAGACTATGTGAACTAATCTAAGCATGCAAACAACTGAAAAGAAAGATGTGATTAACATATATGGTTAATTATAACTTTGAAATAAGGTATAGTTAAGAAAATATATAGAAAATCATATAGAATAGGGTTAATAGGGTTGAACTTGTACTATTGAATTAAAGTTTGAAAATGAACTAGGTTAGTTAGGTCAACCTAGTTGATTGTGTGGAGGTAGTTTTAAAGATTACAAATTGTGAAAGGAACATAAAAAAATAGGAAGATATAGAGGAATAGAAACTGACTTGAATAGTTTAGAGATGAAAAGGAGAATATTGTTGATCAAGAACCTTAGATAAAACTATCAAAAACCTAAAAATTGGGTCAAGCTAATTAACCAAGAAATATAGAAACCTATTAAAAAAGTGTTGAAAATGCACTAGGTTGACCTAGTTGACTAAACAAGAAATCTAAAAACTAGAAAAAACTACATTGAGTTGAGCTGGTCAATTTTATTTGTCTGAACAAAATTATACAAGTTCTAAAACCTATACTAGGTCAAGATGGTTGAGCCAGTTACCTATTTCTATAAAACTGTGCACAAAGATAAATAAATTGGATTGATGGGGTCAATCTAACATAGTAAAGATATGATAAAAATAATGATGAATATAAATTAAATAAGTGAAATAAATCTTATAAGGGTTTGATTTACTCAATTTCACTAAAATGTATGCAATAAAAAATGAATCATGTCTATAAATCAATCCTAGATTGAATGGTATAGAGTACACCTACACTTCTAATTAGGGAGCATACAATTGTTAAGTAGGATCATAACCAATGTGAGGATACACTAAACCTAATTAGGGGATCACTTGTCACAACACACTATGTAAGATATGGCTCCAAAGCCTATCATCTAATAGAATTTCATAACAACTATAAAAGAGTCCTATTATTTAATATTTCACTAATATAATAGCAAGAAAAGTAAATCTAATCTAGTGCACACCAAAACTTATTACACAAAGTGGGGGTTAGTAAAACATTTTAATCAAAACATGTATAAGGAACTTTAAATATATTAAGTATGAGTTACACCCTAAAACATGTAAGATAAAGAGTAATATTATTTGAGCCAACACTTATGTTACTTCTATCTACTAAAAGAGAGGAGAACAAAGTTAGAATATACTTACCTGAATGTGAATCCAATAAGACTCAATCTCTCCTTTAGCTAAATGGGTTTCACAAGAGGTTTTTGTGGTTCATAATAATCAATTTGTTAGGCCAAAGCATACAAGACCTATCCACAAGACTAGATTATCCAAAATAAGACACCTAAGCTAAGTATCCTCAACTAGAATGGTGGAAGAATAGATTGTGAAGAAGCACGAGTGAATAATAACTCTTGATTGCATATTATAATAATGATTGAAATAACCTTGCATAGATAGGTAAAACTTACCCTAAAATCATTTAGGAACCTCATCTTTTCTAGGTCAACCTAGTCGACCTAGCACATTTTTGGGCTAACTCACTAGGTCTATGCTAGGTTGGTTGGGAGGATAACAAACCAAGGGAGCTAAAATGTCCACAAACTGTACTAAGTGGAACAAGTCAACCTAGTATGTTGAACATGTTAAAAGGATGTGAAAGAAGGAAATAAATGATGAAAAGAGTAAAAAGACTAGAATATTATGCAAGGGAGGAGAAACAACTTAGGGAAAGGTTTTAGGAACTAGTTGGATTGGTAATAATATGGCAAAGAGGGAAAACAATCCTGTGAAGCACCAAAGGTCTTCCCACTCCTTTCTTGGTGCACCCCTTAGGGCATGCACTCAGAGATATTGAGTCTCAAAATGTTCTTACAAGATGTAAATCATCAATAATTGATCAAAGTGTGAAAATATTATGTGTATACATTCCATACTAGACACTATCTTTAGACTTAGACAATAACATCAACATAATCATCCAAGGTTGATACAACTATCCAGATAGCTAGAGGAACTATATCTAGAATCTACAAACTATTCCAAAATTATCTTCCTACTTGATTTTAGTCTATTCTAGATATATAACTATGTTAGCATTATAACGAGTTGAGTACTTATATTCTTTGTCATTTCTATATCTAACCTAGTTGTACTTTCCATATTTAGACTATCTTGGCATAATAAATTTAGGGTATGCTTATATGTAAGTTTAGAATTTAATTATCCTATTATATATCTAATTCACCCTTGTTTCATTTCATTTTTATATTCTTAACCCTAAACTTAAAGCAAAAATTAGTATTTGTAGTAAGTGTGTCAAGATAGATGTGATAATGAAGCACATAAATAATTTATCAAATGAGTATATAAAATTGATTATAACTACTTAGGGAGTAAGGAATGATATCAATGATGACATTATAAAGGTTATGTGGATTTATGATTTCCATTATGGAATCAAGAATATGAGAAAATAGGTAAGCAAGGTATCATGGTAATGATGCACACAATCAAAGAGTACATGCACAACACATATAACACACAATAAGATGCCAAGGGGCCACATATAAGGGACATGTTAAAATGTCACTCACTCAAATAGAAATCACATACAAGGACATGTTCAAATTCCCACATACACATGGATGAAGATAATGAGGCTTAGAGACACATATAAGGAAGGACATGTTCAAATTTCCACACACATGAACTATAAGACATACATAATGACATGTTCAAATTTACTCACACACATACAATCAAAAATATGAATTATTAGAGCCACTCAGAAATGACATATTCAAATTTCCTCAGAGCAAGTAGAGAATGCATATAATATGTGAAGCTAGAAAATACAATATCAAAGCATTCACAAGTATGTAATTTAATCAATAAGAGTTAATTTATAACTTGAGTATATTTAATAACCAATATAAATAATAAAATATCATAATATTAGTGAGAAAATGACATCAAAAGATGTTATTTTATTTAAAAATCTAATTTGGGAGTAGGATAATGTGGGAAAATAAGGATAAAAATTTTCTATGCCATGTGCTCAGTGAGCTAACTAAAGAATGTAAATTAATGCATATGTACATTCTTTAGTTAGCTCACTGAGCACATGGCATAGAAAATTTTTATCCTTGTTTTCCCACATTATCCTACTCCCAAATTAGATTTTTAAATAAAATAACATCTTTTGATGTCGTTTTCTCACTAATATTATGATATTTTATTATTTATATTGGTTATTAAATATACTCAAGTTATAAATTAACTCTTATTGATTAAATTACATACTTGTGAATGCTTTGATATTGTATTTTCTAGCTTCACATATTATATGCATTCTCTACTTGCTCTGAGAAAATTTGAATATGTCATTTCTGAGTGGCTCTAATAATTCATATTTTTGATTGTATGTGTGTGAGTAAATTTTAACATGTCATTATGTATGTCTTATAGTTCATGTGTGTGGAAATTTGAACATGTCCTTCCTTATATGTGTCTCTAAGCCTCATTATCTTCATCCATGTGTATGTGGGAATTTGAACATGTCCTTGTATGTGATTTCTATTTGAGCGAGTGACATTTTAACATGTCCCTTATATGTGGTCCCTTGGCATCTTATTGTGTGTTATATGTGTTGTGCATGTACTCTTTGATATATATATATATATATATATATATATATATATATATATATATATATATATATATATATATATATATATATATATATATATATATATATATATATATAAGCATGCATAGGTCCTAGTTTTGTTATTTTATGAAATATTTAACTATTTGTATATTTTGCATATATGAATTGAGAAAGAGAGAGAATAATACTAATCGGTGAATCCCTTAAGATTATTACCATTAATAGATCATGTGTTGAACAAGATAATGGTGATTTATTTCAAATGAAAAGTATCATTCAACTTTATAGGCTATGTATTATTGTTATTTTTACTTTGTATAATCAATGTCATTAGGATCATACCAATTTTTATTTTTATAATCACCATCATCATCTGGATTTTGAACTTGTGGAATGCCACTCTTGTCTTCTATTATATCTTGATGTGAATAAGTAACTTTTTCATGTTGTGTTATTGACATTTATAATTTATCTATTTCCATGGGTACTATGCCATTTTCCTTTAGTGATATGCCATTACTTGTAACTATTTGTATGGTGGTTGAAAGTATGGATTATGTTTGTTTCTCTTACTTTGAATAAAATCTATCTTCTCTTGAAATTGTTATCATTTCACTTTCATGTGAAAATGTGACATGTTTGGAATATTTATCCATTTTCCCCACATTTATACCATCTATGATCTTCCTAATTCAATGTTATATTATGCCAAACTAGGATATGCATGAAATACCACTAAATATGTTTTAGGCCTAGCTATGAAAAGTAACTCAATGGATATGATAAATGATTTAGATAAAGTACTCTTACCCAAATGGTCCTTCTAATATCCAAGAAATTGTAAGTGTCATGATACAATCATTCATTTCAATAATGTTATTAATCACCACATTAATATATTTCTTTCCATCTATGAGGGGATTAAGAATCAAAGGCTTCAAAAAAATTGAATGTTTTTTCATTCAAATCCTTTGGAACCACACTTGAGATTGTATATTTTGTAGCTATTTCATGTTTTTTACTTTATTTTATTATAAACCCTCTTTCAACAATGATTTTTTAATTTATCTTGAATTTTATTATTCAACTTCTCTTGTAGTAATTTCACTTTTTCTTATTGCAACTTATGTTTTTATAATTGTTCCCTTTGTAATTCTCTTTTTGATCTTATTCCTTTTTTACTCTTGATTTATCTAACTTAGATTTTTTAATCTTTTATTATTCTAATTATACCTTTTGAACTTTTTCTTGCTCTAAATTATCCTTTAGTAACCATTTTTGTACTAATTCTAATTTTGTCACTTGTGCTTTATGAGATGCACTCATAAAGTGAGTGGGTTGCATAAGTAATGTATCAATGATAAGAACACCACTATTGATTATCTTTTGTATTTTATAATTTAAAGCCAAATAATTATCTATATGATTTCCATGCTTTCTATGATATGTACAATAATATTTTAATCTCCTAGGAGGATGTGGAGAAGGTAGTTTGATACACTTATTTCTAAACATTGCCCTTAGTATCTCACTTGAAATATTGTTATCTATTTTCATAATTTTTGAATCACTTATATATTTTTATGTTTTAAATTCTCATTTTGATTTGAAATCTTATTAGGTACAACATTACTAGATGGATATGCATGTACATGTTAATATTAACTATTTTAGATTCTTTGCAAATGTAATCTGATGTTCTAATAATGTAATATTTGAAATAAAAATTGATTTTATTTTTACAACTCTAATTTCCATAATGATTATTTGATCCTTTAGAGTTTCACAAATTAAAACCTTAGATGTTTCAAATTGAACATGCATACATACTCCCTGAAGAGGATATGTGGGAAGTGGAGGGGTTTGAGGAAGGATAGGTTGAATATATTCATCTAGAAATATAGTATGGGATACCTTACCTCTTGGGATAGTGATAGAATTGACTTGGTTAGAGGTAAATTAGTTATCACAACCTTGAGGGTTACTAAGAGGATGAATATATTCCATTTTATCCATATAATATAACACTAAAACCTGGTAAATTATTGTTATAAATGAATATATCAACTCTAAAAATTAAAAAAACAAGTTAAAATAGGAAAAATAAGGATACAAACCTTAGAAACATTTATGTTAAGGGTTTGGAAACATTCCAATAATGAATGAGTTCACCAATATGTTTTATCAAATTTGGGATTTATAGAAAAACCTAAGTGACAACACTATTATGTAAAAATTAAGAGAATAATATAATAATAATAGCATTCATTGATTTGGAAATATTTTATTCTATAAACTTACTAAAAATAGTAGTGTAATGAAAAAACAAATGCATAACTAGAAACTATATCTACGAGAGGAATCAAAGTTTGGAACTTGTTTTATAGGGGATCTAGTTATTGAAAACATGAATCCGTATCTAGATTTAGGCATGCACAATGTCCCCATGGATAACACACTATAGTGATGGAACTCTTTTCTACTATGCAGTGTTCATGTCTTCTTACGATGAAGAAAGTAGGTTTTTTGGGTTCTATGTGTCTTTGTTTATGGATCTTATATCTAGTGTTAGAACTTGTGATCACTTGTGGAGACTATTATCAACCAAATTTACACTCTTAGAAGGTAGCTCAAGCCTTATAAATTTTTAATAACATGGAGAATATAATAGGTTATGGTGGTCTAATTTTGGATTTAATCTCTAGGTTAAATGGATAGTTCCCCTTGATGAATCACTTAGGCTCATAAACTACTATTCCAACTTAATAGGAAAAGAGAGAGAGACCTACTCTAATGAAGGTGATGCAAAAAAAAAATTGACCACTACCAACTAGTTACATTTGGAATTCAACCATAAGGCTAAACTAAAACAATCACTAATCCTAATCTACCTCTCTGCATCAACATTTCACATGAAGGTTGTGAAGAATGCTTAGGCTAGAAAGACTAGTTAAGAGGTCAAGAAATGACACTAATGAAAATAAAACTCACTCAACATTCACACCTCACTTTGAGACTTAAAAATACCTATAAAAAGATTTAAAACTAAACATGAATGATAGACAAGGACAACATACAAAGGAATCAAAGCTAATCACTTGATAAAATCAACTAATCAAGCACACACATTGAACCAATTAAAAGAGGAGGTAACATCAAAATTTTCTCATTGATAAAAGTCTTGAAAATGGGTAGAACTTCACCATACCTATGTGGAGGATACAAACATATCCTATCAAGGCTGAATTTATAAAATAAATTGAGAGAGAGAGAAGATAGGTACCTGTTAACACTCTAAACTATACCCTAAGAAGAGGTTATTCAGACCTACCTCCAATTTTAGGGTAACATGGGATTATCCCAATAATGTGGAAGACCTATGGCCAGGATAAACCTCTAGTTTATGTGGATGGATCCCCTGGTGCATCCATTATGTCTCAAATCCTAAACCTACTAACTTATTAGGGTGAAAAGAGATAGTGAAATGCATGAAAGAAACTTATGCTACTGGGGCGATGCACCAATATGACTTATCCACTCTATTTGACCTCTTAACAACACTAATGAATAATACATGAACTGAACACTCTCTTTAAAGACATTTATGCATTAATAATTCACATGAAGGTTATGGTAAATGGATACAACTTGGAGGTAATGGGTGAGAGGTTTGTCTTGAGACACTTCTAACTAGATTACACTTCAAGTACAGTCACCAACCTTTGACACATCATATGACCTTCATAAAACAATCTACTAGCATCTAGGTAAGGCAAATACCTAAAAAGGGAGATAATCTATAATTTATTAAAATTAAAAAAATTCATAACACACTAGATACTAACATGGATAGGTTGAAACAATCCATATATCAGTTTAAGAGGTTTACAAGATGCAAATCTAGGCAAAGTTTCCTCATACCTAGGTAAGGAATAATAATAATGGCCTTCAAGCCTAATTTTATATGATATGAAAAAGAGAGAGAATAATAATCTTGGCATGTGAGTGTAGATAATAGGTCATAATGGTCATCACTATCTTCAAGAAATAGTTACATGCAACCTCAACAACTCTATTATCTCTCTAAGTGTTGCCTTGACTAGTTGATATCCTTTAATGAGAGTATGGCATAGGTTGGTGGAGGATAATTTATCCTTATTTTACCATATTAAAATCATGTCCATGTCTAAATATGTTCAATCATCTCTCCTTTAATAGTTACAAACATCAAGGTGCGTAATTAGGTCCCCCCATGAAGTATTAAATAGCCATCTCTTTCTTGCATGCTGACTAGGCTTAAGAAGTTACCCCAACCTTCCATGATGCCATGAAAAGTGTGAATTATCACATTAATTAGTATTTTACATGACTATTATGACCTATATTGACCCATATATTATCCCCTCTAAACTCAAATCATCTTCTTTAGTTGGCCGAGTAGGTGTACTAGGCAACTAGGCCTAGTTACTTGATTGTTAGTTGATTGAATGATCAAAGACCTGAATAAAAACATCATATCAGTTTAATAGGTATTTTTTATGTCTAAAAAAATGTTTAAAACCATGACATAGGCCATTAAAATAGTGTAAACCTATAAATCTACCTAACTTAGGTGATTAGGCCATCCCTCACTAGCACATCTAGACTAGCCATTTGATGTAGATTTGTAGAATCCTTTCCAAGGAGAAATGTGAGAAATTTGTGTTTAGAGATAATGGGATAACTTTCATTCTATATTCTTCAATAATTTTAAACTTTTTAAATAACTATACACCTTGAAAATAACATAAAGCCTTGTAAAAATAGAATTTTTGGAAGGACTGTATAGTTGTCTATACAAACCAATGGCATGATAATGACATATTTAGAGTCTATCATGTGGTTAAAGTGTTTTCAAGATCCATTCAAGGAATTTTAATTCATTATCTTTATGTTTTCTCCCATCAGGTTTGTACTAGGGTTTATGTAGGTTTTTAATGTCTTACCATCTTAATGATGGTTCATAAAGTATAGGCCTCCAATCCAAAGCCTTTTGCCATGGATATATATCCCATAAGCCACCTGAAATCTCCTAAATATTTCATGGTCCCATAAAACTTTTACAGTGATACGTGAGTGAAATTTGGTGGATTTTGAGCTCTTTGTAAGCTTTATGGGTGGGTTGATAGTCTTAATGATCATTCATAGAGTTAGGGCCTTAAATCCCACTCTTTTTTCCATGTGTCTTGATTTAATAGGTGTCCCCAACTTATACTAATGGAATTGGGTCTAAGTGTTCATGCCATGTGATATATGAGTGCTTGAGTTGGTAGCTCAACATGGTAGTTTAAGGTAGTAGAGTGTGAGAGGGGTGTTAAGACCAAATTTGACTATTTATTTATATTCCTCTACTCCAAATACCTCCTTCAAGATCCATATCAAAATAATACACCTTTTTATGTCTTAAAGTCTCCTTTAAGTTTTTGAATCTTTTATAAGGTGTAGGTGGGGTCTTGAGGCCTAAAGATGGCTTTAGGCCTTGCAAGCCTAAACTAATTATAAGCCTCTTGTAGGTGGTTTTGTGACTTCAATGTCACCATGGCACCTTCCTCCATCTAACTTCCATCTTATATAATTTTCATCATCTACCCTAACCACCATCTAATTCCCTCTCTCTCTTAGGTTCGCCTTGACTCACTATTCATGCAACATACTTGAGTGTTTAACCTATTGATGTAAGAAACTTGAGTAGGATTATATTGTTTATGGGACTAGAAATCATGTAACATGCTTGTCAAGACCTAATAACTCCTTTGGGGTTGGTACCCTTCAACTCTATTTTTTTGTATACTTATTATATCCTTACCTAGGGTTTATGAGTAACAAGGACTATGTAGCCCTAGTGGTTTAGTTTAGTGCCTTTTTTCCTCAACTAAGACTCTCATCCTCTTATAAACCTTATTATGTATCTCTTACTTTAACCTTAGGTATTTTCAACCCCAAATAGCCACTAATCATGAAAATGCCTTCAATTTAGGTACATGTCTATAGATACCAGTTTATGCTTATTATGCCTAATTAGGACATTAACATCCTTTTTTCTATCTTATAGGGATAAAACATCCACTACATCTTGAGGTAAGAATTTTTTTAATAGATCTTGTTTTCACTTCTTTATCCCACCCTTACATAGGGTTCAATACACTTTAGTTCTCCCTATCAAGGTCATGCCTAAAATTGCTTGTGTAAGCCTAAAGGTCTAACTAGCCAATCAAGGATCTTATTTTTTTATATGAATATATCCTTAAAAGTAGATTTAGAGCCTTATAAATAGCTAAGGAAATATTTATTACCCTTTTTTTACTTACCACCATGTAGGGTTATACACTTTCACTCTCCTTTTCATAACCCTACCTATAGGATATAGTTTGTTCTTGACTATGTAAGTGTGGATTCCTCTACTAAATTATCACTTTGATATCACTTTGATGATTTTAAACATAATTTCAACATATCCATAGACCTATGATACTTATTAACCACTTTCAACTCAGTCACTTGGCCTTTATGACTATTTACATAACATAGTCTTAATTTGTTACCTAAGTGAGACCATTTTAAGAGGTAAGATAATGTTCCATTATGTCTTTGTGTGTAATTAGCTTATTTGTGGCCCTCAATTATTCATTTTACAAATTGAACCTTCTTAACCTTATCATACCATTAATGTTTCTTTAATATTGTAGTTACGGTCTTGTGTGTGAGAGCCTTTGAGATGGTAGACTTAGTCAATCCAACCCTTTTAATGCATTAATCACCTTATTCTCTAATTTTCACATGACTGAGGACCTCATGCTCAAATTTCATATGCATAATTCCATAATTTATAGATATAACTATAAGTTCTAGTTTAATATCACTTATTCAAAGTGTTTATCATCATATAAATGTAACATGAAGTTTGGTCCTAATTGATATATCCTCCTTGCTTCTTTGGTGTTTGACATGTATACTTAGATATTATTTACTATAGTTTATACCTTAAGTGATTAAATTATTGATGGCTTATTATGTGTGTATTTACTCAGTCTTTTTGGATTTTAGAGTCTAGAACTAGAGCCCATTATGAGATGAAAATGGACCAATGAATTCAATACAAGGTAGATGCTTCTGGGGAAACCTCATTTAAACTATTACTCTTTTTTAGGACCACACACTAAAACCTAAGTGTTACCCATATAGACACTCAACAAGTTAAATAATTTTTAGTTGGTGAATCAAACATCCTAATGGAGAAAAGTAAAACCTAGGTTTTCCAAAAAACCTTAAACTAAGTTAAAAACTCTTAAAAATATGCTAAATAGCTTATGAATGCAAATTTGAAGCTATTTTACATGTTTTGGTCTTTGAGGGCCCTAAGGTAACTTATTTAATTTAGAGAGGATATACTTCACATATTTGAATCACTCTTCCCATTTGAAAAATACATCAATCATGCACTTACAAGTTGAAGATGGACTGCTTATGAAGACAAACTTGAACATTTTCCATCCTCATTCACATGGTGGGTGTTGACATAGATTAAAAGAGGTTTGATCTGATCAATGATTATTTTATGTAGTGTGTGAAAAACATTAATGGAGAATATAACTATGTATTGATCTTATTTCATGCTATGTTCCTTTATGAAACACAAAAACTCTTTCACATGACCTACAACTACCTACCAAAGGGACCTGTGGGTTGATTTATCCTTGAAAGTAATATCAAAAATTTCTCAAAGGATTCCAAAACACTTAGCAAACCTATATATGCATCTATTCTTGATCCATCATAATAATATTAAATTGTTCATGATTCTACTTGTATCAGAGCCTATGGAGTTTGTAAAGAGCATAAGAGTACCTTGGGGTCTTATAAATCATTCATAAAGTTTAGGGGTTAGATCTAAGAACCAATTCCATTGACTAAAAGCCCACTAGGGGACCTAACTTTGGATAAGATATTGGGATTTAAATCCCTTTATACAGACTATACTGTGTAATTCAAAATGGGCCCTATGATCCTGCCAATAGATCAAGGGGAATTAAACTACCTACCATACATTTCCTTTCACATTTAGTCCATAATACTATTTTTAGATACTTTTTATAGACCTTAAATGAAGTACCTAGCATTTTCCAACTCTAACATGGTTATACAAATTTATACAAGGGTTAGAAAAATTTACAAAGCCTTTATTTCCTACATTTTTTAAAGTTTGAAGCCTTGATAATACATTAGATGGAAATTGGAAGCTAAAACAAGTTTTAAATGGATGTTACAAATGGAGGGAAGTTGGAAAGTTAGTTTCAACTTGTGTGACCCCCTTTTGAAGAATGGAAACTAGATTTGACCTCTAAAATGGACCCTTTTATTCATAAAACAGCCTTATTATGCCTTATAATGTCAATGAGACCCATTTTAAGACCTTTCATTACTTTTTTGACATAAAAACATACTCTTGTCAAAGGTTTATAATGCAAGTTGACTTATATGAGAGTTTGAAAGGTCATTTTATGACTTTAGGGGTTTATGAAGGCTTAAAACAAGTTTGAATGGGTATATCATGAAGAACTACCTTATATACATCATATACCTCATTTCATGATTAAAAATAGGCTTGGATTCACCTATATCATGTCACAAGAAGTGGCTTAAAACATGCCTAAAACCATGAAAATTAGCAACCTTAATGTTTCCAAATTACTTTAAGTTCTATTAGGAAACATTAACCTTATCAAAAAAATGTTAGCCCATTATTTAGACCTCAAAAATCACTTTGACACTCTTTAACTCATACATGGACCATCATGATAATTTAGTACACCATCTAAAGACTCAAAATATGTATGACATGACGATTTCACTAGCAAGATCTAACACATACCATGACACCTCTAATAGTGCTAAAATGCTTACAAAAGAGACCAAAGATGACACCATAATACATGAGATCACTATGTACAAGACAAAAGTGGATCATGAGAAAATGTTTTGATTTTAAGGGTTGAAATTTGGCCTAGGAGACCAAATTGTTAAGAATACCTTAAAGAGGAGACAAGGACAAATGTCACTCTTCATGAGGTAATTTATAATAAGATAGGGGTTGTAAATAGTCCTAATAAATATCCCAACATGTTTCACCTCATCCATTAATGATCTCTAAGATATTTGGCATAGGAAAGGTTTTTTTACACTTGATTTTCCTAATAACTCATCAATCCTCTTTGAAACTACCCTCTTGCTTACCTAGAGGTGACAAGTGGCCTACTTGATCATCAAATTAATATTTATTTTCTCTCTACCCTTGTTTATTTACACATTACATATATTTAGGCTCCCATCTTGATGTTATATAAGTATCTCAAGTGTTTTTAATAGGTGTCTTAATGCTTTTGATTAAATCAGCTCATAGATGTGTTTAGGTGTCTTGAAAGCTACTAATGAGGTCTTATAAGCATCCTAAAAATTCCATTCAAGGCCATAGATAGCTTAGTGAGACCCTAATAGGGCTTACCTAATTCAAATCCAAGAGAAAAATTCTAAAACCTATATTGGTAATATGATTGTCATTGATGTTAAAAGGGACATATGGATGCCATTGATGTCAAAAGGATCAGGCATGATTTATGGAGAGAAGAACATGTTTCATAGTTGCACTATGCAAAGTTATCATGATCTTATAGAGATCATTTATGTATGTCTAAATTCAAATAGATAGAATATCCATTGTGGGTTTTTTATGATAATATTGAATATGTGGTCTACAGGCTCAAAGGAGAAGGAATGAGCTCAAAATTAAATTATGTTTGCTCTCAAAAAAATTAGGTTTCTAAGTTAAACCATAAGGGTTTATGTCATGGTGTCAATATACACTTCCTATTTTTATGTTGACTAGATATATTCTAAACCTAGTAGCTTAAGTTATAACTTAAGCCTTTATCATCATTACAAAACTAGCCCCTTAACCTAACAATTACTAGCTTGAGTAGTGATCAAAGGACTTAATATTACCTAAGTTTTAGACTTTATATTATGTCCCAGCTTCATCAATGACCCACATTCATCATATTTAGATTATCTAATGAGGTGAATCAAAGTCAAATTTTTAAATTCTCCTCTGAGTAAATATGTTAGTGACAAGTGTCGCATTTACAGATCTTATCAAATAGAGACCCAATGAGTGTAAGATTATTAGAGTTAATGATTGAGATTTTTGGAATATCAATGGTTCATTCTTAATCAAACATTGGAGATCTAATAGAGAATGATGAATTCAAATTATCAAAGGTCCCTCTAAGTGAATACACTAATGCCAAGTGTCACAAGCACATGAGTCTATTAGATAGAAGACAAGTGAGAGTGAGCCTATTAAAGATAAATATTGAGCTTGTTAGAAGATCTGATGGTCTATAGGTGATTATGAAAAGGAGATACAATAAAGTGAATAGAAACAAATAATATAAAGAGATTGACATTTAATAACTAGATAAAAGTAAAGATCATACATCTTTGAAGATCAAATAGCATGTAGAAGCTTGGATGAGAAAAATCAATAGAGCGAGTGGACTCAGGTGGAACAAAGTGATCAATGTATATTGACATAGTGTTGAGTTAAAAACCAAGAAATTTGAAGAATATAGATAGAGTGAAACTGATCCAAAGACACAAAAAGTAGTGAGATGATGTCAAAGTGTTGAATTTTAATAACCAAGTCAAGGTAAAGTTCATGCAAGTTCAAAGATCTAAAGACAAATGGGAGATAGGATCTAGAGATTGATGGCTACATTTTAAAAAGTGGAAAATTAAAGTTTAGAAGCCTATAAAGATATAATGGATTGAGAGAGCTTGGATATGGTGTGAAGAAAGAGTTCAAAGGCTAGTATTTAAAGTGTTGAAATTCTAATGGTCAAGTGGATAAATATGAAAGAACATGTAATAACTTATGTATAAGATCTATATCTCAACACAGAAAATGAGATTGATTGATCCAATTCATCAAATCTACATTAAAGAGCCTATGCATCAAAAATTAAGTCTAAAAAATGCTATAGATAGTAAATAGACCTATAATTACAACATGATGCATGAAATTGAGACACAGGAAACTTATAGTCTAAGTAATAATGAACTTAAGTCTATAATTGACATGATGTGTTATAATCTATGTGTGAACTTGGAGAAGAATCAAATCCTAGATCAAATTCTTATAAATACAACATCTAGGATATAGTTGCAATGGTTGGATAGTGTCAAGGAAAAAATATATAGACATAGAACTAGAGGACATAGCTGAAAAGAAGAGGCTATAGAGAGATATGAAGTGTGTCAAATAGATACATATACAGACATAAAGAAAGGGTTAGAGAGGAAGAAAGGAACATAGAGATAATGTGTTGAGAATGACCAACTATATATTAGACTTGTAACAAAGAGTTAGAGTTTGGTTCATTTATGAATTAATGTTATAATCTAGATTTATAGCTCCATATATTTGATTGGTTCATGATATTAGATTAGTTGAATTTCTGTTCAATCAGGGGATTGGTGTCTCCTTAGGATTGGTGTCCTTAAATGTAACTAGTGAGGTTTTATTAGTGAGGCTTGTAGCTAGTGAGGCTTATAACCAGTGAGGTTTTGTCAAGTAAGGAATTGACTATGAGGTTGGATTAGAAAAGTAGATTCTAGTACCTATTCTCATCATGGTTTTTCTCTTTGAGTTTTCCATGTATAAATCTAGTGTCTTATGTATTTTTTTGTGTGTGATCTCTGCATTTATCTTCTAATATGCATATGCTTTTAAATTTGCTTTAAAAGGATTAAAGGATTGGTTTTAGTTGATATATTGATTCACCCCCTCTCAGTAGATAGTTTCATTCCAATAATTGGTATCAAAGCCTTGGTCCCTTAGAAGAATCTTAATCAGATCAAGTAGATCTTGAAAGGAGAACACATATGGATATTAAAGAGATATCTTCATCAAATAAAGTACATTTCTTTGATGGCTCTAAATATGCATTCTAGAGCATAAGAATGGAAGCATATCTATCTTCATTAGGGTTTGATGTATGGGTGTCTATGTTAAATGGATATATAGCCCCTACTACAAATCCTAATGACCAAGCTTCAAAGAAGGCATATAAGAGTAATGCTATGGAAAAGAATGGTATTCTCTATGGATTGTCCAAATCAAATTTTATCAAAGTGATGAATTGTCAAAATACATAGATATCTGGAATAAGTTGAAGAGCATTTATGAAGGTGATGACAAGGTAAATCAAGATAAGCTACAAACATATAAAGGAATGTTTGAGAGTCTTAAAATGACTAAAGAAGATAAGATTACAAACTACCTTCTCAAGGTAGATGAAATAGTCAATGCAATCAGAGGCCTTATAAAATAAATGAAAGAATTAATCATTGTCAAAAAGGTCCTAAGATATTTTCCATGAAGGTATGATTCTAAAATCTTTACAATAGAGGAAGAAATAGATCTAAATAATCTCACTATAAATGAGTTGCATGGAAACTTCACCACTTATGAGAGGAGTATAGGAAAAGTAGATACTTCTAAGAGAGAAGCTACATTCAAATCATCTAGGAAAGCAAAATCAAAAGCATCTACATCCATATCTGAGAAGACTAATGGAGAATAATCCAAATTTATCAAAAATTTGAAAAGAAGATCTAAAAAGTACAAAGGTAAGTTACCCTTTAAATGCTTTAACTATGGTAAGCTAGGACAATTTGCTACTAAATTCCCTTATGAGAAAAAGGATAACTTTGAGCAAGAAGAATATGGTAAAAGGATGAAGCCCCACTATTCAAAAAGGAGTAAATTATTTAAAAGCAATAAAATATTGTATATAAGAGGATATAATGACTCATTGGATGATAGTGATAGCTTATATAATGACCATGATAGTGCCTTTATGGCTAAGGGAAATGAGTCCCTATTCATGGCATTAGAATCAAATTTTGTAGATCTAGATCAAGAAGAAGCTAAAGACTCTGATGAAGAGGAAGGAAAAGTTGACCTTGAGTCTGAACTCATCTGTGATCTAGATGAGATTGATAAGCTGAGAAAAGAGAACTCAAGGCAGAAGAAACTTGGACAAAAAGAAATTAAAAAAACTAACCAAAATTCTTGAAAGATCTGATTAGATGTTAGTAAGCCTTAAGACTCAGGTTGAAGAGGATAAAACAATATAAAATTTAGTCAAAATTTAACTACAATTTAAATCTAATGAGTGTATGAGGCTAGAAGTAGAGATAGTAGCTTTGAGAAAAGATCTTGAAAAGTCTAAAGAAAATATAGCCAAAGTTCTAAAGTGATACGAGGATTAGACATTCTTAATGAATTGATAAGCTTTCAAAATCCATAAAAAGGGAAATTTAGTCTTGGTTATGAAAAGGGGAAAAGTTCCATAACCAGTACATTTTCTAAGTTATGTGATAATTTCAAAGTAGATGGATTAGGAGAAAAGAAAGAGAAAGCTTTTTGGGATACAAAGATAGATACAAACACTGATGATGTGAAGAAGGATAAAGGAGAAAAGAGGCCTTATGAAAGGAAGAATAATAATGAGTTAATCTCTACAAATTCAAGGAAGATATAGAAGATAAAGGTAATTGATGCAGATGGTTACATAAAGGTGAGAAGACTAGTAAGGCAACCCAATGTTATAACTAGGTATTACTCATCTTTTTATGGTTATTTTTATAGTTATAATCAGTTTGGTCATAAGGCTAGTAAATGTAGAGTTATACCTACAAGGAGAACCAAATTTTTAATCAAAAATTCATTATCACCCCTAGTAAATAAAAATGTAATGTACTATAATTGTAATGATTTTTATCACATAGCTAAACAATATAGAGAAAGCTTTGAAATACCAAAAGTAAAAAGTGTGAAGAAAAGCATGCCTCCCAATATGAACAAAGGTTCACAAGTCTCTAAAAAAGAGAAAAGTAATCCCAATAGGACATATAAGTAACCCAAGCATGTATTGAAAGTGAAAGATCAAGCCATGATGAAGAATGCTATAGAGGTTATAAAATGTCAAGAAATCTCATTTTCTTCACATGTTGAGAATGAGAAGAGAAAGCTCAAGGAGAAGTCCAAGATGATAGTCACGGATATTTCTAAGGTATGTATAGATTCAAGTGAACATTTTGGTATTGATAAGAAACTTTCATGCATAGAACATCAATTTTCTATGCCTAGTGATGAGATTCTAAGCTAGAAGGAATATTCATCAAATGAAAAGGTATGTCATAAATCCATGTTATCTCCATGTATTATTAATCTAAAGAATAATATCATAGTGGATGATCATGTTACTTCTCTTAAGCCTAAGAAGAAGAAGAAGAACGAAAAGAAAAAGATGACCAAGGAAGAGAAGTAATATGAGAAGTTATGGGCAACTCTAAGTTTCACACTATTCTAGAACATTATGAATTAAGGTGCTTCTATATATACTTCTTAAGATACTCCTTTTATTAAATAAGTAAGTGGTGTTATTTATAATATTCTAAATACAAGAAATGAGTGCTCCTAGTTGAATTTAGTGTGTCAAGATAAGAGAAGTATTGTGTATGTAGTGTCTATAGGGATAAAATGATTGTGCCAACAATGTGTTCATGGAATCTAGTTCTAAAGGTAAGATATGGAGACTTCCAAGTGTGGAAGTAAGTGTGTTTGTTCTAGATCATCATACCAATCAGTATAGAGGTATGTATATTATTGATTCATCTTTAATACTAATACTATTTTGATATAGAATAAATGAAAATATGTTGCAAAGTCTTGTATTGATCATTAGTAGGTTAGTCGAGTTAGGGGGAGATAACTTAGATAGCTTAAATGGCTTAAGGAGCTATGTATAATGTGAAAAGGAGAATATGTGATATGATTTAATTATAATTGAAAGATAAGGTGATATCTACTAAAGATGTTAACTCAAGTAGATTGAGATGATGACTTGAACAAACCAAGTTAGGTATTTAGATAGTGCATTGAATCCTCATGCATAAACAAAGTGGGAACTTTATAATTGGTTAGGTCCTAGGATTAGAGGAATATGTATAGAGGCTTAAATATGTTCAAGTGATGAAATGAGACAAAATTTGGGAGTGATAGTTCCTACATCAAATCACTAGATACTAGTGATGGAGCATAAGTCCAGAAGAAGGATCATAAAAGCTTAATTGATCCTTAGAAGAAGAGAAAAGGAAAATCAAGTATGTATATTTTGCAATTTTATAATGATTTTATGGTTGCAAGTTTTTGGAAAAACCTCTTTTTTTGATAAAGGGGGAGAACACTTTAGACAAATAGTGAGAAGGAGTCCCTTTGCCATTGATGTTAAAGGGGGATAACAATGGCAAATGATCTTTGTAAAAGTTTAGATAAAAAGTGAAAATGCTCTATATAAAAGTTTTGAATAGTAGATCAAGTGCCCAAGATGAGTTTATGAAAATATTCCATTACCTAAGGGGTAGCAAGCTTGGTATGAACAACTTCATTTCATACTCATCAGAAGCCAATGCAAGCAATGATAGATAAGGATCAAATTATTAGAAGATTAGAACATTAAGTTTGCATTAGAGTATTTATTTTTCCATCAATGCCAAAGGGGGAGATTATTTGAAAGATGATTTTCATTGATTTCAAAAGGGACACTATGGAGGTCATTGATGTCAAAAGGATTAGGCAAGATTGATGGAGAGAAGATTCATAGTTGCACTGTGAAAAGTTGTCATGATTTTATAGAGACCATTTATGGATGTTTAAAGTCAACCAAATAGAAGATCCATTATGGGTTTTTCATGAGCATTTTTAATATGTGTTCCACAATCTCAAAGGAGAAGGAATGAGCTCAAAATTGAATTATCTTTGC
The DNA here is from genome assembly GCA_037957365.1 of Torreya grandis. NCBI lineage: Eukaryota > Viridiplantae > Streptophyta > Pinopsida > Cupressales > Taxaceae > Torreya > Torreya grandis. The sequence goes on along the minus strand of JARHVA010007526.1, from coordinate 401,844 downwards.
TATCAAACAAAATAGGGTTTCTCAGTTAAACCCTGAGGGTTCATGTCATGGCATCCAAAAACACTTTCTATTTTTATGTTGACCAAATATAGCTTAGACTTAGTAGCTTAAGTTATAACTGAAGCCTTTATCATCATTACAAAATTGGCCCCTTGACCTAATAATTACCAGCTTGAGTAATGATCAAAGGACTTAATCTTTTCTAAGTCTTATACTTTATATTATGTCCCAACTTGATTAATGGCCCATAATTCATCATATGTAGATGATCCAATGAAGCAAAACAAAGTCAAAGTCTCAAAGGTTCCTCTAAGTAAACATGATAGTGACAAGTGTCACATTCATGAAGCTTGTCAGATAGAGACCTAATGAGCATAAGATTTTTATAATTAATGATTGAGATTTTTGGAATATCAATGGTTCATGCTCAATTGAACTTGGAGATCCAACGAAGCATGATGAAGTCAAATTATCAAAGAACCATATGAGTGAATGTGCTAATTCCAAGTTTCACAACCACATGAGTCTGTTAGATAGAGGACCAATAAGAGTGATCTTATCAAAGATAAATATCAAGCTTATCAAAATATCTAATGGTGTGTGGGCAATCATGCAAAGGAGATCTAATAGATTGAATGGACTCAAATGTTATAAAGAGCTCAACATTTAAAAACTAGACAAAAGTAAAGATTATACATCTTTGAATATCTAATAGCATGAAAAATCTTAGATGATAAAGATAAATAGAGCGAGTGGACTCAGATGGAATAATGTGATTGATGTTTGTCAACATAGTGGTGATTTAAAAACTAAGTATGTTTGATAAGATTGACAAATTGAAATTGATCCAAAGATGCAAGAATAAGCGAGATGAGGTCAAAGTGTCAAAGTTTAATGGCCAAATCAAGGTAAAGTTTGTGCAAGTTCAAATATCTAATGACATATGGGAGATAGGATATAGAGATCAATAGATGAATTTTAAAGAGTGGAACATTAAATTTCAATAGCGTATAGAGATTTGATGGAGTGAGAGAGCTTGAATATGACGTGAAGAAAGAGATCAAAGGCTAGTATTTAAAGTGTTTAAATTTTAATGGTTAAGTGGAGAAACATGTAAGAACATGAAATAAATTATGTATAAGATATATATCTTAACATAGACAATGATATTGATTGATCCAACCAATAAAATCTACATTAAAGATCCTATGCATCAAAACTTGAGTCTAATAGATGCTATAGATAGTAAATAGACCTACAATTATAGTGTGATGCATGGAATTAATATGAAAGAAAATTACAGTCTAAGTAATAATGAACTAAATTATAGAATTAGCATGATGTGTTATATTCCAAGTGTGAACATAGAGAAGAAGCAAACCCTAGATTAAATGCTTATATATACAACATCTAGGATATAGTTGAAATGGTTGGATGGTGTCAAACAAAAAATATATAGACAAAAAACTAGAGCATAGAGAGGAAAAGAAGAGGTTGTAGAGAGAGATGAAGTGTGTCAAATAGATACATATACAAACATAGAGAGAGAGAGGGGAAGAGAGGAAGAAAGTCACACAAAGATAATGTGTAGAGAATGACCAGTTACAAATTAGACTTGTAACAAAGTTAGAGTTTGATTCATTTATGAATCAATGTTGTAATATGGATTTATAGCTCCATAGATTTGATTGGTTGGTGCCATCATATTAGCTGAGTTGGTGCTCAATTAAGTCATTGGTGTCTCCTTAGGATTGGTGTCCTTAAATGTAACTAGTGAGGTTTTGTTAGTGAGACTTGTAGCCAGTGAGGCCTATAATTAGTGATGTTTTTCCAAGTGAGAAATTTACTATGAGGTTGGATTATAATATTATATTTTAGTAGATATTCTCATCATGGTTTTTCCTTTTGGGTTTTCCACGTATAAATATAGTGTCATTTTTATTTGTGTGTGTGTGTGATCTCTACATTTATCTTTTAATATGCATTTAATTTTGAATTTATTTTAAAAGGATTAAATAATTGTTTTTAGTTTATCTAATAATTCACCCCCCTCTCAGTAGATAGTTGTGTTCCAATAACTACCCTTTATAGGCCTATAGTAGTCATTCTAGGCTTAATCCATACATCATGTACCCTATGCATTCCAAATAATAGCTTCTTATGGTTCCCATGATATTTTTGAATGTCACTCTAATCATTTTATATATAAACAAGTCCATTTGAAGTCATTTCAATGTTTTTTCCTTCCATTGGGTCACTATGGAGGATTTAGGGAGGTTTCAAAGAGCATAGTCTCTTAGAGATTGTTCATAGTCTTGAGTACTTGGATTACATAACCATGAAAATAAATAAATTATATAACCTCCTTAAACTTTACCTAATACATAGGAACTCCATGCACCTACTCAGAGTTGTTCATATGTGATGAAGGTGTCTCTCAGGCTAGAAGACCTATAATTATGAGATTGAGAGATAGAGAATGAGTGTAGAGTATGTGAAATTGATTGATATTGGATAAAAAAATTTATATGATACCTTTAAAACCTCTCTTTACATATTAAAATGATATGTATTCTTTTTCAACTCTCTAAATTGTCTGTAAAACTCTCATACACATGTCTGGGGTTTGTAAGCCACTAGACTAGTTTGACCCTAGAGGTTTGGTTCTTAGGATTTATTATAGATTTAATAGCTTTAAACCTCATGTAAATATATTTTAAAATTACCACGAACTTAATTAATGGTTCTAATCCTTGAAATGTTCCAAAAATCAATTTGTCTTCAAATTCCATGCATAGGCCTGTGTATGCCCATTTAGGCCTACTAGGCCTAATAGCCTATTAAGATCTTCATAACTTTAGATGACATGAAAATTAAAATGTAAATAACATGAAAATTTATTAATAAATTAAATATAACTCCATTTCACTCTTTCACCTCTCATTCATGCATAGTTTAATACATACTTTCATTCTTCTCCAAGACCCTGCCTATAGGAGCCTAATAGGTCTACTCAAAATGTGTGTACCTTCTCATAATATTAAAACTTTGAGGTTTTTTTAATATTTAAATAATTATTAATATTATCCTATCTATTTAATATACTTATGATTCCATTTTCAAATGCATTCACCACTCATCTTCCCTACCTTTTCATAACTGGCTTGTAGGTGGCAAATCTGGGTTCTTGACAATGAATAAAGGTGAGATTCTCCTTCATGATGAATTTATCTCAAATTATCAATGTATATAATTATTTATATTAATTTTTAAACCTCATTTAAATTTATAAACCTTAAATTCACCCTTAAAACACGATTCTTTTACTCAAGTTATCCTCCATCTATAGTCAAGCCTGTAGATGCCTTTGAAGTGTCTTGACTACCTATCACTTTGAGTGATATGATCCTAATTGACCCATTATATTTAAATATCCAATACTTATTAATCATCCTTATTAATCCTATTTTATTAGAAGCCTATATCTTACCTTAATCAAATAAATTTTCCTCATCATTTTATACACAGACTGTATGTGACAAGTTTAAGTCTTCTAGGCTTGAGTAGGGTGTTGTCTTCAGTCATCCATCTAGATTTGAGGCTTCTCAAGATGTGATCAAGTTTAAATTGGTTATAACCATCTTTAATATCATATAAAATCCAACATCAATGTGACCATTTCATTCTTAATTGTATACACTTACATAGGCATGTATGTGAACCCTTAGGCCTATTAGGATTGAATATTTTTTCAAACTTGAAAGTACCTTCATTAACTGAGTCTAAACTTCATGAAGGTTTCTTCCTAGGTTTTATTAATTTCTCTAAAAAACCATACCAAAAATTCCATATTTTTTATAGGATACTTTAAGGTAATTTGGAACTCTCAATAGGTCTAACTGTAGGTTTATAGACTATAGGTATCAAGTATGATAGGTTGGATTTCAAGAGTGAGTATCCAACTCACTTTGCTCTTTCCATTCAACTTAAACATATTCTATAAATATTTGATGATATTTTATATGATTCATTCACTCTTTTAACCATAATTCCAAAGCATTATTTTCCATTAGTTTGACCTAATTCTATGTTTAACAAGCCTATACATAGTCCTTAGGTATAAGACCAATCTTTTTTGCTTGGAGCTAATGTAAAGGAACTCAGCCATGTAGAGAGTTCTGAATGAAACCAAGAGATGATGTAAGGCCTTTGAGGATACAATAAGGTAGTATCAACCTTCTATATACTTATTGTAAATGTTGAGTTATACTTTTAAAACCATTATTATATGCAACATCAAAAACATAGTCTTCAAATTAGAAGCTTGAATGGCATTGGGAAGGCTAGTAAAGAATTATTAGTATTTGTTAGATAAGAATGAATTTCATGGGAGAATGGTGTAAACATCAAAACATCTATTATATTCATTAATATCCATCAAGTCCCTAAAGACTTCAAAGTGCAAACTATGACATGTCACTCAGAAAGGCTTTTCTTGTAGCACCTTTTATTCCCACATGCCAATCTAATGAAAATAGTTGTAGATAATTTTTACATATATATGTGTGTGTGTGTGTGTGTGTGTGTGTGTGTGTGTGTGTGTGTGTGTGTGTGTGTGTGTGTGTGTGTGTGTGTGTGTGTGTGTGTGTGTGTGTGTGTGTGTATGTATATGTATATATATATATATATATATATATATGTATGTATATATATATATATATATGTATGTATATATATATATGTGTGTGTGTGTGTGTGTGTGTGTGTGTGTGTGTGTGTGTATGTATTGTATATATATATATATATATATGTATGTATGTATGTATATATATATATATACATATATATATACATATATATATATATATATATATATTTATACACATATATATATATATGTATATATATATACATATATATATATGCATATATATATATATACATATATATATATATATGTATACATATATATATATATATATATATATATGTATACATACATATATATATATATATATATATATAGAAAATTTTCCTAAAACTGATATAGTGGGGATGTGAATCACTTTTTAACCCTTAATCTCTTAGTGATTGTTCATAGATATGGGGGATTAAATATGAAAACCAATTATAGGTATTTAAATACTACTATTACCCCTATATTTTATTAATATCTCGTGCCCTCAATCTACTTGTACAACCTATACCATCCATTTGAAATCTACCTTTGTGAGCTTGAAGGGAGATCAATAGGAGAAAGAATTAATATTTTTCCTTCCTAAGACTTTTTAAAGCTTACTAAACTTGGAGATGACCTATATAATTTGAAGAGAGTCTATGAAGCCATATTTACTTGAAAGTGGGCTCTTGAAGTCTGTACAAGTGCCTTATACTACCTCTTTAGAGTTAGAACTAAAGTAACTAACCTATTATGATGTGAAACCTGATACTATGACTTTTTAATAACAACATTCATTTTATATATCCTATTTAAATTTTTTTAGTTTGATAAATTACATGCATTACCTCATATTTAGCCCAAAAGGTGACTCAAATGACTTTAAGGTGCATGATATGCATGATGGAAAACTAATACATGGTTAGATGACTTGTAGAGATTTGAAAAGCCACATTTAACTTTAAATTAACTATTAACCATTGTATTTGATTATCCATGTAATAATATCACCTTGAGAAGGCTTAAATCATCCTTAATTAAAGCTTAGATTTCTCCAAAAACCTTTAAAAATGCTAAAATACCTTTATCTCTCCAAATAGATTTAACAAGTTTTAAACCAAGTGACCAAGTGAAAGTAATTGAATTTATATACCATGTAAAATATTTACACATCATGACATACTCCTAGGACCCACTATACTGACCTTGAAAGCATTAGAATACATGAAAAGGACACTACCTTAAATAATGCTAATAAGACTAACAATTCTTCATTTCAAGACCTCATAAGGCATGGGATCGGTTAGGAATAAGGCATGGAATCATGAAAAGAAAATTTTCACCTGTAAGGGTTTACCTTTTGACCTTGGGGGTCAAAATTGGTCAACAAATTGGTGATTCACAAGGGTATCATGCTTGCTATGCTAAAAGACTAGTTGTCTTGTCCTTCTATTGGGTAATGGAGTCACATGCACTCTACTATAGACATGATTTGACCTTGAATTAGGATACAAGACTCTTAAACAAGATAAAATGATTGATTTAACTCTACATACACACAAAAGGGAATAACACACATAACAAAACAAAGCACCAATAAGACACACACCACACTCATGCTACAAAGCACTTAGGGAAAAATGACAAACATAAAAAAACTACTATGTACAAACTAACCTTCAAAAATTGATCCTTGTGGATAAAAAGGCAAGATTTTAAGAACATCTTATTTATGTGATGATTAATGATGAGAAACAAGCTGAATTTGGAACCTTTGCATTGTTGATCTCAACTACTTCATGGTTGCCAATCCTCTTGGAAAACATTCAAATGAATCATCAACACAAATATATTCCCAATGAATATAAATTCATCTTGATGTTCTATATTAGGATTTATATCCAATGTGACTATAGCTGCAAATTCAAATTTTTATGACTCATTAAGGTCATGCCTCTCAATTTGTGTACTTTGATTAGCTTCTTTTTTTAAATGTTTACTTGAGAGTATAGGTTTTTCATCCAAACTCAAAAAAAAACTTTCAATCTCTTCCCAAAAGGCACATTCCTCTTAGTCATTTGAAAGGATATACATTTTAAATTCATTCATTCCATTCTCTTTAGGGACAACAAATTCATCAATTTTTTAAATTAAACAATGTCCTAGCTAAGTTTTGGATTCTTCAACCTCTACCACTTGCTCATGATTCTCAACAGGGTGAGTAAACAAAGTGTCTTCATGAAAACTTAACTCATATTCATCTACAACTTCATTCAATACCACCATGTCATCATGAAATGCTTCAATATGTACCTCATGCTCCATCATATTAGTCTTCTCATATTGATCTTCAAGAGAACTAATATTAGTGAACACTTTAAGCTCTCCCATGAAGTCATGATACAACTACTACCATGATTTCTCTTCATCTCACTTGTCAAGGGTTATAATTACTTATTCATGCTTACATGGAACTATAGGTTTCTCATGTATGTCATATTGAAGAATGCTCTTTAATAGTTCTGCTACACTCAACTCCTCTAATTCCTTTTTGTTATAAGAGATAAGATAATCATCTTCAATGGAGAAAGGCAACTCAAAGAAAATATATACCTCTTATTCAACTCCTTCTTGAGGCTCCTTTATAGCTACAACCTCATCTTCTACCTTCAAAACCATAAGTTCTTGTTGACAAAAGGAGGGTGGGAGGGTAAGAGAGATAATTGGGCTTCTTAAAACTTGATAAAGTATATTTATAGCTTAATATTTTGGGTTTATGCTTATTATAATATTATTGGAGAGACTTTTTAGGAATTGAAAATGAGTTCATTGGCTTGAATTCTAACATCTTTATTTCTTGGTCTTTGGTGGGCACAGGAGAAAATTTATTCATAAGGGTAAGCATTGTGTAACTAGGATTCATAGTCCAAGAAGGATTCCAAGATTAAGATGATCTTGGATTCTTAAAGAAGGGTGGATGTATCTTGAAGAAGGCTTAGAATCAAAGGAAGTTGACTAGGGATAGGAGATGATGGTTGAGGTTTCTTGGATTAGATCTTATCATCAGTTGCTTCAATATGTACCTCATTCTCCATCCTATTAGTCTTATCATCTTGATGCTCAAGATATATAATACTAGTGAAAACTTCAAGATCTCTCATGAAGTCATGGTATAGCTGCTACCATGTGTTCTCTTCATCTCACTTGTCAAGGGATGTCACTATTTCTTCATGCCTATTTTAAACTACAGATTGATTATGTGTGTCTTATTCAAGGATGTTATTTGATAGTTCCACTAAACTCAACTCCTCCAACTCCTTTTTATTACAAGAGATAGGACCATCATCTTTAATGAAGAAAGGCAACTCAAAGCAAAGAATTACCTCTTCTTCAAATCCTTTACAACAACAACCTCATCTTCTAACTTTAAATCCACAAGTTATTATTGACAAAAGGAGAGGGTGGGAGGGAAAGAAAGCTCCTGGGGCTTCTTGAAACTTGATAAAGTATCTTTCCAAATTAATATTTTGGGTTTAGGTTTATTGGAATATTCTTGGAGAGGATTTTGAGGAAGGTAAAAAGAGTCATTGGCTTGAATTCTAACATCTTATTTATTTCATGGTCTTTGGTGGGGCATAGGAGAAAATTCATTCACAAAGGTTGGCATGGTGTAACTAAGATTCATAGTCCAAGAAGGCTTCTAAGATGAAGTGATCTTGGGTTCTTGAGGAAGGTTGTATGTATCTTAAAGGAGAATTAGAATAAAAGGAGGTTGACTAGGGATAAAATATGATGTTTGAGGTTGATTGGATTGGATCTTTTGATTTTCCCACCTCACTAAGCTACTTGATATTAATTAAATTATGTCTCTTATCTACAATGTTTCACTTGTTAAGATGTGCTAGTTTTCTTTTACAAACAATGTCCACTCCCCTTTTGAAAAATTTAAAGATTATCTTAGCTTTTTCAAGAGGTTGATTGGAATAATATGGCCAATCTTAATTATCTTATCCATATTTCTCATTACTATTTAATTATTTTACATTTTCATGAGCAACTGAGTGTTTTGTTCTTTCATAACTTAAATTTTCATAGATCTATATTATTTTTCAAACTTAAAATCTATTGATAGACAAAGTTATAATATTAAATATCTTATTTTTACTTGTGGTATTCCCTCATTCTATGATTCTCTTCCATCTTCTACTCAACATCAAGAATTATATTTCTAACACCTTATTTAGGTTGACTAGGAAGATAATGACCTTGTCAAGGCTGATTGAAAGTATATATAGGAAGAGGATGGGAATAAATTCTATGAAAATACTATCTATTAGAGGGCTACTTGAGGAGAGGGCATGAACATCATTAGTATGATATGAAGAATATGCAAGTATGGAATATGCATTTTCACTAAATGGAGATTGATAATACATACCAATTTCTTACTTTTGATGCACTTGTATTTCTTATGCCACCTATAGTTCATTTGGAGTCACCATTGATGTTTTTCAAATGCCTCTAAAGGCTGAAGTGTGGAAGAAAAACACCAAAAATCCTTACACTACTTTAGACCTTAATCCTATCAAGCAGCCAAAATTGTTATCAACCAACCAAATTTGAACCCTTGGAAGGTATTTTAAGCATTATAAATTTGGAATAACATGGATACAATCCTAGGCTATGGGTGGCCTAATGTTGGATTGAATCTCTAAGTTAAATGGTTAGCTCCCTTTGATGAATCACTTAGTCTCAAAAACTAATCTACCAAATTTCTAGGAAAAGAGAGAGAAACCTACTCTAATGGACGTGATGCACCAAATATACTTGACCACTACCAACTAGCTACATTTTTACTTCAACCATAATACTAAACTATAATAAACACTACTAATCTACCTTTCTACATCATCATTTCACATGAAGGTTGTGAATAATTCTTGGTATAGAAGGAATAGTCAAGAATTCATGAAATGAAACTAATTAGAAGAAAACTCACTCAACCTTCACACCTCACTTAAACAATTCATAAGACCTAAAAAAATGTTTTCAAACTAATCACGAATACTATACAAGGACACCATACCAAGTAATCAAAGATAATCACTTAATAAGATCAACTAATCATGCACACACATTTAATCAATCAAAGGAAGAGTTAACATTAGAATTTTCTCATTGATAAAAGGATTTAAAATGGGTAGGGATTCGCCATACCCAAGTGGACGATACAAACATAGTCTATCAAGGTTGAATTTATAGAATAAAGTGAGAGAAAGAGAAGAGAGGTTCCTTAGATAGGATCCAAAGACACATGTCACTCTTAATGAAGAAAGTTACAACAAGATAGGGGTTATAAATAGTTATAATAACTCTCCAAACATGTGTCACCTCATCTAATCATCATCTCCAAGAGAGTTTGCATAGGAAAGGTTTCTTTTCACTTGATTATCTTAGTAACTCATCATTCCTCTTTAAAATTTCCCTTTTATTTACCTATAGGTGACAAGTGGTCTACTTGATGATCAGATTAATATTGAGATACATTTTTCCCTTGTTTTTTTTACACCTTACATATGTTAGAGGCTCCCATACAAATGTTCTAGAAGTATCTTAAGTGTTTTCAATAGGTGTCTTAAATATTTTGATGAAATCAGCTCATACATGTGTTTAGGTTTCTTAATACCTACTAATTAGGTCTTAAAATCATCCTAAAAAATCCATTAAAGGCCATAAATATCTTCACGATACCCTAATATACCTTGCCTAATTCAAATCTAACAGAAAATTTCTAAAGTTATCCTTTTTAAGCCTATAACAATCACTTCTAGGCTTAATCCATACATCATGTACCCTTCATGTGCTAATTTGTAGCTTTTCCTAGTGCCTATGAGATATTTCAAGGTCATAATAATAATTTCCATACTAAAAAAGTCCATTTGAATTCATTTTAAAGTACTTTCCTTCCATCAGGTCACTAGGGAGGCTTTAGGTAAGTTTTAAGGAACATAGTCTCTTATCAATTTCAAAGCCCTGAGGGCTTGGATTACAAAACCAATACCAAAAAATTCAATTATACACCCTCACTCAACTTTCCCTAATATCTAGGAACTCCATGCATATGCTTATATATGTTCATACATGATGAAGGTGTCTCTCAGGCTAGAAAACCTATAATTATGAGGTTGACAGAGAGAATTTGAGTGTAGAGGATGTGGAATTGATTAATATTGGATCCAAACACCTATATGATACTTATAACACCTATCCTAACTAGTTCCCATGTTTTGTATTCTTTTCTAACTCTTTAAAGTGTCTATAGACCTCTCATACACACATTTATGGTTTGTAAGTCACTAGATTCATTTGACCCTAGAGGTTTGGTTCTTAGGATTTATTCTCAATTTCCTAAGTTTAAACCACATGGACCTATATTAGAAAAATTTCAATCATTTCACTAAGGATTCCAATCCTCAAAATGTTCCAAAAATCAATTTGTCTTCAAATTCGATGCACAAGTTTATGTGTGCCCATTTAGGCCTACTTGACCTAATTATCATGTTAATCTCTTCATAGATTTAGAGGACATAAAAATTCAAATGTAGATACCATTATCCTTTGGTAGTAAATTTAATAGACCTGTATTTCACTCTTTCACCTCCCATTCATGTATATTTCAATACATACTTTCATTTTTATCCAAGACCCTTCATGTATGATCCTAATAGGTCTACCTGGACTATAAATGTGTACTTTGTAATTTTTTAATTATGAATAGGATCCTTGTTATTTCAAAAACCTATAATTACCTTTTCAAATTCATTCACCATTCATCTTCCTTGCCTTTTCATAACTGGCCTATAAGTGGCAAATCTAGGTTCTTAGTTGTGAATAAAGGTGATATTCTCCTTTATGATGACTTTCTCACAACTTATCAATGTTTATAATTATTGATATGAATTATTAAAACATAGTTAAATTTATAAACCTTTAATTCACCTTTAAAATAAGATTCTTTTACTCAGGTTATCCTCCATCTACATTCAGGCCTATAGATGCCTTTGAGGTGTTTTGACTGCCTATCACTTTGAGTTATCTAATCTTTATTGACCCTTACCCATTAAATATATAATACTTATTCATTATCCTCATGACTCATACTTTAACACCTCTATATTAACTTATTCAAACAAATTTTATTCATATTTCTATATACAGACTTGTATGTGATAGGTTTAAGTCTTTTAGGCTTGTGTAGAGTGGTGTCTTCAGTCATCCATATATATTTGAGGATCCTAAAGATGTGCTTAGGTTTCAAGTGGTTATAACCATCTTGACTATCATCCAAAATCCAAAATATATTCAACCATTTCCTTCTCACTTTCATATACTTACATAGGCTTGTATGTAACCCCTTAGGCCTAATAGGCTTGAATAGTTTTTCAAACTTGAAACTACCTTCATTAACTAAGTCTAAACTTCATGAAGGTTTATACCTAAGTTTTATGAATTTGTATAAAAAAACATACCAAACATTCCATATTTTTTATAGGAAACTTGTAGGTAAATGGACCTCTCAGTAGGCCTAACTATAGGTGTATAGACTGTAGGCATCAAGTATAATAAGTTGGATTTCAAGAGTGAGTATCCAACTCAATTTGATCTTTCCATTAAACTTAAACATATTCTCTCAATGTTTTTCAATATTTTATATTCTTCATTTTCCCTTTGAATCATACTTACAAATTATTATTTTCCATCATTTTGACCCACTTATGCATTCAACAATCCTATACACAGTCCTTAGTTATAAGACAAATCTTTGTTACTTGGAGCTAGTGTAACGGAGCTCAACCATGTAGAGAGTTCTAAATGAAAAAATATATTATGTGAGGAATTTTAAGAGGAAATAAGGTAGTATAAACCTTCCATATACTTATTTTGAAATTGAGAGTTAAATTTTTCAAACCATTATTATAAGCAACATCAAAAACGTAGTCTTCAAATTAGAAACATGAATGGCATTAGGAAGGATAGTATAGAATGATCAATATTTTTTAGATAATCAAAAATTGAATGGGATAATAATGAAAACATAAATCCATATATTATATTAATTAAGCTCTATCAACTTGCCAAAGACTTCAAATTGCAAACTTTGACATGTCACTCATGAAGGATTTTGTTGTAGCACCTACTATTCACACATGCCAATCTAATGGAAATAGTTGTAGAATGGTTTTTAATAAATATATAAATCTCATACAATACACATAATTATTAAATGAGTCCATTAATGCAATAAAAGTTTCCCAAAACTGAACCAGTAAGGATTTGAGTCACTTTTTGACCCCTTAAGCTCTTAGTGATTGTTCATAAAGCCAAGAGATTAAATATTAAAACAAATGATAATTATTTCAAGGCCACTAAGACCATTATCTCTAGTCAATATCTCAACCCTTGACTCTACCTATATGACCTATACCATCCATTTTAAATTTGCCTTTGTAAGATTGCAAGGAGATTGATAAGAGAGAGAGAATGAATATTTTGCCTTCTTTAGACCTGTTTAAGATTATTAAACTTGGATATTAATTTTAGAATGTGAAGATACACCCTAAAATCATATTTACATTAAAGTGGGCTCTAGAAGTCTGTGTAAGTTCCTTAAACTACCTCTTTAGAGTCAGAACTAGAGTAACTAGCCTGTTCTGATGTGAAAATTGATACTCTAACTTTATCCTAACAACATGCACGTTATATGTCCTATTAAATTCTTTGTAATTTGATAAATTTCATACATTACCTCATATTTAACCCAAAAGGTGACTTAAATGACTTTATGGTGAATGATATGCATGATGGAAGACTAATTCATGGTTAGATGACTTGTAGAGCTTTGGAAATTCACCTTTAAGTTTAAATGGAATCTTCACCATTATATTAATTATCCATGTAATAATATCACCTTGACAAGGCTTAAATTGGCCATAATTGAAATCTAGGTTTCTCCAAAAAATTTAGAAAATCTTAAAATACCTTAATCTCTCTAAAAATATTTAACAAGATTTAAACTAAGTGACTAAGTGAAAGGACTTGACTTGATAAACCATGTACCATCTTGACACATCATGACATACTCCTAGGACCCATTAGACTGAATTAAAAGAATTAGAATGAATCTAGAGGACACTACCTTAGACAATGATAAAAATACTAAAAAAAAATTCATTTCAAGACCTCATAAGGCATGGGATGGATTATGAATAAGGCATGGAAGCATGAAAATATGATTTTCACCTATAGGGGATGATCTTTTGACCTTGGGAGTCAAAATTGGTTAATAAAGACCACTATATAACTATTTTTCATCCAAAACCTTAGATCCTTAAAATGTGAAGACCAATTCAAATCCATGGGGGGGAAATGGTTCATTGGTTGAAGTTGGGAAAAAATTAAAAACCCCATGTGTTGAGAATCACCTACATACCAACACTTTGAAAGGAGTTAGACTTCATGTAGTTATCCCATGTTACAATCATGTGTGAATAATTAGTGAAATATGTTAGATGATGGTGCAATACTAATGTGATTAAATTAATTAATCATTACTTAAAACCTATAAAATTTATTCAAACTTGAGGTCTAGGATACTAGGGTTGTATGCAATCAAAATTGGGGAAAATAGGTATTTTGCCCTCAATGTGCAATTATGATCTTGATGTTTTTTTATGCTAAATCCTCTTATGTGTAAAATAGTTTGAAATGTGTTTATATAGTCATATCCTTGAAATTATTTTTAATGATTATCATTAGTTATATAGGCCTACTTTATTATATATTATTATTTTAAAAATTAGCCATTATTTTGTGAGAAGATAGGGGATTGGGAAAGGACACTAAAATAGTGTCTTATAGTCCCCTAGGTTGCTCTTATCTAATTGTTTATTTGATCATGTTGAGTGTTATGTAGGGAATAAAAGGGGTATATGGTTTATAAAAATATGGATTAGTATATTAAAACATCATTTATCATCTTAGAGGAGTGTGAAAGTGGTTAAAAGTGATCAAAAGGGGCCATAAGACAGGTCTAGATCTAAGTGTGTAAAAGAGTGGACTTCAGTGCATGGTTTTAGATTAAATGTTAATTAATGTGTCTACATAATTCTTAATTAAGGTAATATAAGTAAAATTACAAACCCTTAAAATATTTTTTTAAAATTTTGAGAATGTTAGATTCTAAAGGAGTATGCGATTATTACCTAAGTGTAAATGATTTAGTTCATAGAATGAGGGTTTATGGAGAAACTATCAAAGATAGTGTTATATTAAGAAATATTTTAAGATATTAAAGTAAAAAATGAATTCATATTATGATAAATCTTGAAGAGTGTGAAGAAATTAACACTATAAGTGTTGATTATTTTATTGGTTATCTCTTGTCCCATGAAGAATGCGATGAGATTATACACATGAGATCAAGAATAAGCACTTGAAACCAAGGTAAGGTTTTTTTATACCAAAGATAAAAATAAAAATAAGAATAAAAGGAGTTATAAAAAATCAAATTTAAATGGAAAATATAAATATAACCTTATACGTATGAGTAAGAAATACTTGTGATTACTACCCAAAACTAGGACACATGATTAAAGATTCCAAGATACTAACAGTTAAGAATCAAGATAATCAAGAGAGTGAAAATAAATGGTTTCAAGTTGATAAAATTGATGTTTAATAGGGATAAAATTATTTTCTCACATTAAATTTTTGAATATAGGAATCAAATAATTGGTGGTTTCTTCATTCAGGGTGCTCAAATCACATGACAAGTCATAAAGATGGTTTCAACAAGTTAGTTGATTCCTTTAAAATCCAAGTATAGTTAGGATATTGAAATCCCATTCAAGTTGAACAAAATGGAATCATTAAAATTACCACAAATCAAGGTAAGGGTCAAATTAAGGATATTTATTTTTATTCAAATGTAAGTCACAATCTGATTAATGTGTTAAATTAGTATAAAGGGTATCAAACTAATTTTTGAAGATTATGGTTATTTTATTTTTTATAATAGATATGCAAATATATTATTTGGTAAATCATATTTGGTAAATAATAAGATGTTTCCATTAAATATTAGTATGATATAGGTTGGTACTATTTTCTCCATCATTGAGGATGTTAACATGTGGCAGCCAAGATATGGTCATATTGTTTTTAAAAGATTACATATTTTTGACACAAATGGTATGGTAAGAGGTTTTCCCAAGCTATATTTAAAAAATTATGATGCATGAAAATCATGTATTATTGGGAAACATTATAGGGATACTTTACCTATCATAAAATGGAGAGCAAGAACACATTCGGAGTTGGTCCATTTAGATCTATGTGGACCAATGTCTTACAAAAGTACTAGTAATAATTTGTATTTCATTTCCTTCATAGATGATTCTACAAGGTTTATGTGGTTTTATTTGTTGAAATAAAAGAGTGTAACTTTTGCATCTTTTAAAAGTTCCAAAGTTTTAGCTGAAAAATAATTTGGACATTCCATCAAGTCCTTGAGAACATATATAAGAGGTGAATTTTGTTCGAATGAATTTAGTGAGTTTCATGCTTCACATGGAATCAAAGGGTAGTTAACATCTCCTTACACACCATAAAAATAAGGTGTTATTGAAATAAATAATATATCTATCATGTATTTATCAAGGATTATTTAAGATAATAATAATCACTTGGAAAGGTTGTTTTGGGCTGAAAAAGTAAAACAAAATTCTACATCATTAACAAAATTCCTACAAAGGCATTCAAAGAAAAAACACATTATGAAGCTTGGTATGGAAAAAACCAATTGTTTCTATTTCTCATCTTAAGGTATTTGTTTGTTTTAATTTTTTACATATTCCATATATTAATAGGAAAAAATTATATCCAAATAATGTTCCTCATATTTTAAAATGTTATAGTCATGAAATAAAAGCACAAAAGTTTTATAATATTGCTAATAAATCCATAATTATTTCTAGAGATTGTAATTTTTTTGGAAATGAAATGTATGATTATTATAATTATGTAATTTAATAAGTATTAAGTTAAGGGGGAAACCTATTGAATTTAATTTTTATTCCTTACATAGTCTCACCCATATTTTTAGTTCAACAAGAAATAATACTTGATCTTCACAAGTGATTAGTCATCCATCTACATTAACAAGGAGTTATTGAATCCACATCTATATAATAAAATTTTGGATTATAATTATGATAGGAGGATAAAATTATTCAAAAATGTTAAGGTATTTTTTTATTATGATTATCATGAAAATACTATGTTTGCATTATCAATAGTGGCTAGTGAACCTATAAGCTATGCAAAAGCTAGTCAATAGAAAGAATGGATTGGTGTTATGAAATTAGAGATGCATTGAATTAATAGGAATGATACATGGAAATTTGTTTATCCTTAATTGTATATATATGTGAATGGTAAAAATTGGTTCTAAAATACCAAATTCAATAGCGATGGTACAGTTGATAAGCTAAAATATAAACTAGTTGCAAAAGGATTTGCACAAACATATAAGGTTGACTATGTGAAATCCTATGCACCTGTGGCATGTCAAGATACTATATTATTAAATTTTTTTTAACTACTCATAAAGGATGAAAAATATATCAAATTTATTTTAATAGTTCATTCTTAGATGGAGTGATTGAATAATAAGTATATGTGGGGCAGCCATAAGGTTTTGAGGTAAAGGGTATGGAATTTTAGAAATATAAGTTAAAAAGGATCTTTACGAGTTGAATCAAGCTCCAATATCTTGGTATTATATAAATTATATATGTTAATTATATAAATTATTTTTAATAAGTCAAAATTAACTAACTCTTTTCATACAAGCATTGGGTTTTAATGTTTGCCTCTATGTAGATGACTTGATCCTTACAAGTAGATCTATATAAATGTTGAATAACTTCAAGGAAGATATCAAATTATAATTTGAGATGAATATTCTTGGAATTTTTAATTACTTTATTGGCATGTAACTCCATCTAAATAAATGGGAAGTATTCATTTATCAAGCTAAGTATGCCCAAATCATGTTAAATAAGTACAATCTTCAAGATTCAAAGCCCAAAGACACTCACATTGTAAGTGGAAAAAATATTATTAGAGAGGATGGAATTAATATAGTTAATGCAAATACTTTTATAATCATGGTGAGAGGTTTGATGTATCTCACTATGATAAAACTTCATATCAATTATGTGGTTTCACTATTTTCTAGATTTATGGGCAAACCATCACTCAAGCATTTGCATGCAATAAAAAGAATTTTTAGGTATGTAAGAGGTACTAATAATAATGTATTAATTTTAGAACATAAAGGTCTTTATATATTTATAAATACACATATTTATATTTTGGAGGATCTCTTGATAACAGGAAGGCAACTTAAGGTTATTGCTTCACATCAGAAAGTGGGTTGGTTTCTTGGTATTCAAAGAAACAAGCTAAAATTACATTATCCTCTATTGAAGTTGATTATACAATACTTACATTATATTAAACACAAGGATTATTTATAATAATTATCTTGGATGATTTCATATAGGTTCAGCTTGAGCTAAAATAGATATTTTGTGATAACAATAGGGAAATATAATTATCTAGCAATGAGAGCATCTCTTATTATACAACATAGTCTAAGTCCTATACCTTATCAAGTTACATATCATACAAATATTCTATGATAAATTATCAAGATAGTTACTTTATAGCACTTGATGCCTTTTAATATTTAGACTCATCTATATGTATCACTTTTTGTTCATAGAAAACCACCATCCAACATGATATAGGAATGCAATATGGTCCTCCAATTGATGGGATCATAGGCTATATTCCTTTCAAAAAATATCAAAAATACCCAAAAAATCAATTATTTAAAAAATCTAAAAACATTAAAATATGTAAAAATATAAAAACATTCAAAATATTTTCAAAAAATAAAATTTAGGACCAAAGCATGACAAAATTTTATATTTTAATTCTGTACATATGACATATATCACATATTTTAGCATAAAATATGTTATTTTTTAAACATGCATTCATTTCATGAGGTATATGAGTGTGATGTAGAACATATATTTTAAATTGATTCCAAGATGTCGGATTCCTTTCTATCTAGTGTCCATGCCTATACAGGGTGCAACTAAATTCTATAGGTTACATTATAATAGGTTATATATATTTACGACATAAAATTCCATGTTGAGATATATATATTACAAGTGTCTTGTTATTTTCTCATATTTTACATTATACTACATGGATATGATAATTTTATATAATATGTCATTGATACATATGGATGGAGTAGACTAGTTTTCCCTTTTTCTATGCTCCTTCGATGATGTTTACTTTTTTACATGATAGGCTAGACATGGCTTGTTTAATATATGTGGCCATTTTTCCCTTTTGTGTTTGGTATGTGTCACATTTCAACATGTCTATTTCCTATGGCATTTGGCCCTATTTCATGTGCACATTTGAACATATCCCTTATGTGAGACATTCTTAATATCCTTTGAATGTGACCCTTGGCCCTAGTTATTGCAACATGTCCCTGTTCATTGTATGTGGCCCTTGGCCTTATTATGTGACATTTTATGTTTTGATTATTGAGCTTATTTAGTGGTACCATGATTCATACCATGCATTGTTCTTATAAATTCAACTTTAGAGATGGTTATTTCACTACATACTTCATTTTAAAATGTATATAGACATGACATTTGTATGCCTCACATTCAATTCACTACATACATAATTTAATGACAATTATATTTTTAGGATGACATATTATCCAC
This sequence comes from Torreya grandis, assembly GCA_037957365.1. Lineage (NCBI taxonomy): Eukaryota > Viridiplantae > Streptophyta > Pinopsida > Cupressales > Taxaceae > Torreya > Torreya grandis. The sequence goes on along the minus strand of JARHVA010007526.1, from coordinate 382,278 downwards.
ATAATAATATGACTATACATTATTATATCTTCATCCCTTAATATAGTTAACTCTTCTTTTGAGATGAGTGACTTGTAGGCTACATCCCTCATATCAAAAGGGGCCATCACAATGGGCATGTCTTAGAGATTCAAGTCTCCATGAATAAAAAAAGATTGTCTTAGATATTCAAGTCTTCATAAGTTAAAAAATCAAATTACAAAAAGAGTATAGGTTTTAATGATACATATTACATGTTTTTAAACATTTAAAATAATACAAAATTAGATTATATAACAGTGTATAGATTTTTAAAGATTAAAAGTAATTTAAAATCAAACACATGAAAAATATTAACACATTGATACATATTATGGGGGAATATGACATGCACATTCAATATCCTTTTAAAGACTCAAAGTACATATTTATAGATAATTGAATGCATATGAATGGGCATATGAAAAATAGTTACAAGATAAAAGTTACTGTTGCAAATTAAATTGCAATTGAGCATATAAATTCATGGAATTTTATATCAATGGCACAAGATTTATATGGCATGATACTTATTCATGTTCATGATTATTCAAAGTTCAAAGTTCAAAAAAAGTTTGATATTTGTTCATGCACATTTGTGAAGTTTAAATTTTAAAAGTTCAAAGTTATAGTTTCAAAGGCAAAAATGTTTATTTAAATGTAAATCTATGAGCAATGCAGCCATGATGTGGGTATAAATATTATTCATTATCTTTAGATCATGTAAATATAATCTATATAAATATATATCAATTTAATTTGATCTATTGTAGATCATATATTTTCAAGTCAAGTGACACTCAATATCCTTGGCATTACTTCTATAAAACTCATTTGAATGGTTATTGTTGACCAAAATTTGATCTCAAGTAAAAATTTGTCACCCTATCTAAATAAAAAATTTATTAAGGTCATTATGTGGTATTTTGATTCCCTATATGATCCGTAAAAGTCTCCATGAAACCCTAATATCATTGTTTAAGGTTAGTTTGAATAATTTAAGGTAATGTTTTATTTTGGTCATATAGTGGTCTAGACATGCCATGGAGAGATAAGGATTGGTCAAGTGGTGTCATAAGTGATTAGGAGTTTACAAAATCCATTTTATGTATTAAATACTTTATTATAACTATTGTAGACATAGATTGCACCCTAGCTGAGTAAGGGAATTGTGCAAGTCCTCTTGCTCAAACCTAGTCCAACATGGGACTGACACTAGGCTATGGGTCACCTAAACTTAGGTCAAACCTTTGGAAAAGGCCAAATTTATTTTGTATTTATCACCTAAACTAGACCTAATACTAAATCTTACTTGGAAAAGGGAGAGATATTGACAATAATTCATGAAAGTTTGTAAGAATGAGGTGATGTACCAAATGTTTTCATCCTTCTATTTGCATAAGATACACTATAAGACATGTTTAAGACTATAGAAGATCACTTCATTTTATCTTTGATCAATTCCATATAAGTATTTCAAAAAAAAATCATGGATTAACTATCAACCTAGCATGGGAGAGCACTTTTCCACTTCCACACTGACCAACAGATTATGTATGCACTTCTTATGACCTATGAGAGATACCAAAACACTATATGAAGGTGATAAAACTTAGATAGAGGCAAGAAAAACATATATTCACTTGACCACATCAATTAATTCATGAGACAAACTTTAACTCAGCATGAAAAATAAAGGAATTCATTCTTTATTGCATCAAACAGGTGTTACAATGTAAATCTTGGTAGATTCTAGTCATACCAAAGAGAACAATCCCTTTTGAGGATTAGAAGCTTGTATATATAGTAGAAGGGGTGAAAGAGATGGGGACAAATGTGTAGAATGATGGAGCAGGGGTCATTATGATTGAGATTTTTGATCATCCAGTGTTGATTCAGTTAGAAAGGATCATCATACTAAGACTACTTCTAGAAAATGGCCATGACAACCATATCCATCCTTTTCAATCTATTTCTACTGAGCATGATGCTCCTTATGATTATAATGGTAGAATCAAGTCATTTTAAGTAGAATTATAGAATCAAACCCATTACAATAGCTAGATAAATATTTTGCAATATCCTTCTAGCATTGATGTAGTTATAATAACTTAACTGATCTATTTTGAACTTATTCCAGTGTTGATTGCTCCTCACTAGTTTTTTTTGGCATGCAAGAATGGAGAAAGGGGTCATAGTCATACTAATAGCCTAGGTATTTACTCTAGTTTGACCTAGTTTTTGACCTTTAATCTTGACTATCAATCTTGATCTATTTGGTGATTACATGCCATTGATATTTGTTATACTTAGTCATCAACTTTTAATCTTGACCATTTATCAACTTGTATGCACACCATTAGATATATATTTTTAGCTTATACATGCACCATTGATTTCTCTTTGTATGAATCAATATGAGACATATATCTTCTTCTAGATTAATACACTCATGACACTTGGTATCTTCTTATTTATATTTTAGATGCACTAACTTGTTAACTCATTACTCACCATTAGATCTTTGTATATGAATGAACATGCACCATTGATCTTCTTGGACCCACTGACATATGCCAGTCGATGCTCACCATTGGATCTTTGTCAAGACACCCTAGATCTTGTCACTTGTTAGCATATCACTTATGTTGACCTTTTGACTTGATGCTTATCATTGACCCTGATGGTATGATTGAATGTGTGTCATTATACCTTGGGACCCACTAACATATGTCAGATCACCACTTACCATTGGATATTTGATATGAATGAACACTGTCCATTAATCTTGATCATTTTAATTCAATTAGCTATTTTATGAGGCTTGAAATTGATGTTCATGCATCCATTTCTTTCTTTAGTATTAAATTTAAAGCTTTATATCTTGAGATAAAAATCTCATCAAGATATGAATTTTACAGAGAAAGTTCAAGGCATGAATAAATTCATGTCCATCAATTTATTTTGGCCTAAGAGGATTTCCAAGCATATTTATAAAATACAAAAATAAGTTGACCATTCTATTTCTATGCAACATCCTGATGATGGTTTGGCTCTTCTAGGCTTGCTCAAGTCATTTTTTGATCATCTTTGAAAGCTTATATCTATAGATAATTACTTCACCAAGGGACCAAACCTACAGGGAATAATTAAGGAACAAAATACATCATCTTAAGTAACTCTTAAGACTAGATATGCTAAGTTTTAAATGGTAAGGTGATAATTTGATCTGTGGGGCCAAAATTGATAACATTCTAGTGACTTATCTATGAAGCATGCCTATTATTCTTGAGAACTAGACCATCTGCATGACTTTTAGACTCATAAAGTAATGAAAAGTTTGATTCATGGATGTAAACAACCCCTTTGACTTGAAAAGATAATGAATTCCTTCAAAATAGGGAAGGAAACACATAAAGTAGGGAAACTAACTTTAAAAATTAATAACAAACAAACTAATATGTTGGGACAACACTTAGAGGAAATCCAAAATAGCTAACTATGTACAAGGAACTTAGCTTCCTAGTAGAAATGTTTCAAGTGTAACCTATTAACTAGGATAGGAAGTTCCTCACCATTCATCTTTGCAAGTTGGAAGGCATTATGGGATTTGTAGCTAGAGATGGTGTATGGACCACCAAAGAGATTGAAACTTTGTATGACTTCCCAACTTAACTATATCCTCATCCCACTTGAGGACCAAATATCCTTCTTTGAAACTTCTTAAAGAAGCTCCTTGGTCAAAGGCTCTCTTCACTTTTACTTGATGGCTTTCCATGGCTAGTATGGATTGATGTTTTGTCTCTTTTAACCATATAAGCGTAGCATATCTGATCTCTATAGGTTCATTCTACAACAACTCAAGTTGGTGCATTAGTTCTAAGGTAGAAAATTCAAGAGAAATAGGCATTCTTACTTCCTTACCATATAACAGCTTGTAGGGGAGTTAGCTATTAACTTCTTGTCGGTGATTTTATCAACTCATAGAGATAACTTCAATTTGAGATGCCATGACCTATGATTATCTTCAATGGTCCTTCTTAGGATCTTTAATAGGTTCTTACTAGTTGACTCAATAAGGCCATTGCCTTGGGGATAGTAGTTTGATGAAGTGATAAGAAAAACACTATGTTGAACTACCCATTGGCTGATTTTAGACCCCACAAAGGCCATATCATTATTAAAAATGATGGTTGAAGGGAATCCAAATCTAGCAAGCAAACCTTCATAGAAATCTAGAACATTGGACTCATTTACTTCCTTCAATGGCACTAATTTTATCCACCTAGTAAAGTAGTTTATGGTAGTTAGTATCCATTTATGACTTGATCTAAAAGAGGGGTTAATGAGACAAATAAAGTCCAATCCCTATTATACAAAGGGATGATCCAATGCAATTTGTTGTAAAGGTAAGGTTGCAAGATTCACCTTCCCTATAAGCATAGCACATTGCCTGCATTTCCTAACCTATGCATGATAGTCACCAAATAAGATTGGTGAATAATACCCACTTCTCATGATCTTGTAGGTTGTAGTCCTTTTTGAGTAATGTCCTCCACCATACCCATCATATAACTCTTCAAGAATCCTTTCCCTTTGATGTTGTTCAAAGCATCTTAACAACATGCCATTAATATCTTTCTTAAACAAAACACCATCAACAAGAAGAAATGGAATGGATTACAATCTGAAATATCTTCTTTATGAAGGAGTGAGATGAGAGGGATAAATACCATCCTAAATACTTTACCAAATTATGGTACTAGCTAAAAGGTGAGATATGATTATCTATAACTTCTTCATCAGTTAACACCATAACCACCTCATTGGCTTCTTATAAGTCTTGGGCTAAATGCTCAAAAAGTTCTTTGCCTCTAACCAACTTTGTGACCTTGATTTCCACATCATAATCCATTACTTTTGTTATCCAACTAGCTCTCTTCTTATTTATATCTTTGTTCAAGAGAAATTATTTAATACTTGGATGGGTAACCATCAAACGTATCTTATTATTAGACAACGAGTATCTAAACTTCTTGAGAGATATAGTAACAAAAATTACATGCTTTTCAACAAAAGAGTACCTTATTTAATATTCTTCCAAGCCTTGATTGAAGAAGACTATTGGTTGTTCTAAGGGCTCATGGTTCTAATGCATAAGAATGCCTAAAATGGTGTCAATGTTAGCATAGGTGTACAAAATGAATTACTTTGAGAAATCTAGGTTCATGAGCATATGAGAACTAACTATATATTTCTTAATTTCCTTAAAACTCCTTACTCCTTCTTTAGACTAGCTGAAGCTTTGATTCTTCTTTAGCATGGTTTTAAGTGGCTTGGCTAAAGTGGCAAAATATGAGATGTATCTTCTAATAAAAATTATCTCTCCTAAGAAACTTTACACAACTCTTTTGTGCTTGGGTAAGGAAAGTGAATGAATTGAAGCTATTCTTTTAGGATCTATTCTTAAACCATGCTTTGAAACTATATGTCTAAGAAGCTTACCTTCATGAATTGAGAAGACACACTTTTTGGGATTTAAGGACACCCTAAATTAACTACACCTTTCAAACACTTGCTCAAGGTGAACCATGTGCTAGCTTGTATTCTTTGAAAACACTATTATATCATCCAAATAGACCAACACAACTTGTTAAGAATGCCCTAGAGTGGCATATCCATGGATTTCTAAAAATTTACTCCAGCATTAGATAAACTAAAGGGCATTTTTTTATATGTAAATGCCCTCCAATTTATGGTGAAAGCTATCTTGAATTGGTCTTTTTCCTTGACCAAAATATATTTGTAGCCACTATAGCCATCCAATAAGGAGAATATTTATGAACCTAAAACCAACTATAAAATATGTTCCATAAAGGGAAATGGATAGTGGTCTTTCAGGGAGGCCTTATTCAAGTCATGGAAGGCAACACAGTCTAATTTTGTCATTATTTTTTTTGCACTAGAATAAGGTTTGCCACCCAAGTTGGGTTCTTATTTGGAAATATAATAGTTGATTCAATGAGCTTATGAAGCTAAACTCTCATCAAAGGCTCAAGCTTAATATTAATAGGCTTTTTTCTTTGCCTTACTAGCCTAGTTTCATCTTTTATCTCAATGATGTGTTGAGTTAGACTTGGGTAAAATCCTTTGAAATAACTATATTTCCATGCAAATACATCATCAAATATTACACACAACTCAATGAAATATTTATTTTCTAAATAAGTGCATACCTTACCCAAATTTAGGTTCTTACCAAGTGCAACTTCCACATTAGCATAGTGTTCTTCCTTTGTTGACAAAGTTGACTTATCTTTCCTTAGTTCATCATCACCACTGAATATGTTTTTAGGTGTGACCAATCCCTTGAGCAGCTTATTTATTTTTAGTTGCACAATCAAATAACCATCCTATTGTAAGTATTTTGATTGATTTCTTGAGGAAAACTTAGCTTCTTATAAGAACCTGATAATATGATTATCATCTTCAAAAACTTGCCAATAATAATTTTTATCTAAGACAAAATTCCTCAAAAACACTCTAATGTGTGACTAGACCTTTTCACTTCTTACACTAGTTAGGATACTAAATTGTGCCCCAATAGTAGCCAACCTATCTACATGTTTGTTCTCATCTCTTGGCATTGCCTAAATGTTGAAGGCCTAAAATTTTTCACGTAAGTCCCATACCATCTGATTATAAGATCTAAGAAATGGTTTTTTGTATACATTAAGACCTCTCACTTGGTGAACTACAAGGTCACTATCACCAAAGAATTGTAAGTTGTTGACTTTCATCTTCCTAGCCCATTGTAAACCATGAACTAGAGCCTCATATTTTACAAAAGTATTTAAATAACCAAAATTAAACTTAATAGATGAGAATTACCTTTGATTTTTTGGAGAAATAAACATCATCCTAGCCATGATACCATGCTTTTTCTTTGACCCATCAAAGTATAATTTCCAAAGATCATCACTAGACTCATCACCCTTCATTAGGGCTAGACTTAGTGCATCTTTCTCATGAAAATAATAAACACCAAGCCCTTATTTTTCAATTATATTATAATGATCATATTGATGTGAGATAAAGGCCCATTAATCAAGGAACAAATATGTAATCCCATCTAAAGGTGATTAAATTTCATCTACATTATCTTCTATCACTTCATCTGAGATAAGACAATTGGTGTTCACAACACTTGGGATATATAGTTTAAAATGGAATCATGAAATAGGTTTAAAATGTATGGTTACCTTAGTGACATACCTAGTATTAAACATTAAATATGTCTAATCAACTAAAAAATATCCTCTAATCTTTGAAGTAAAACTCCTTGACAGACACATGGCAACATAGGGAGGCAAGTCCATCACAACCACATCTTGTTGAATGGTGACATTGGGACAAACATGTAGTGTCAAATTTAGATATTTAATGATACCTACTAGCTTTTTTGGTGACCCATATAGTTTCAATACTCTTTTAATATTTAGTTGATAGAAAAGCTCAAGCTGTGTATAATTTGCTTAGGTATTACAATGCTATTGGCTCCTCTATCCACCATACAATTATGAGAAAAATAATTACCAATTATCAAAGAGAGGTAGAAGGGAGGAGTTTTAATTTACTTCACCTCATCTTTATCCCATTTCTCCATTTTGTGTACCTATTGTACTTGTTGATTCATTGGCTAGTCTGAATTGGTTAGGAAAAACCTTATTTCTTGACTAGTTCTGGGGACACCTTGAGAGTTGAAAGATCTTGGATGAGCATATTATTTTATCCTAGAATAACAAGATAATCCCACATGCTAATTATTAAATTGGTTTTCTTCATATAATCCATTATGCTAAATGAAGCTCCACTAACCTTTGGCTATGGCTTTTGAACCACTGGTTATTCATGAACTAGAGGTATTTGGGGGACATTCCCACCCTCTACATTCTAATTTTTCTATGTTATAGGGGAGAAATTTGATATTTGATGCTCTTGGAAATAAAATTATGAGTACTAAAAGCTTTGATCACATCTTGAGTCTCATCAATGACTCTTATTTTATCTCTAGTTATAGTTGAAACTTGACCATTTGAACTACTAGTCTCACTACCATGATTGAATGCAACATAATCATCCATTTGCCAAATTACATTAATAGAATTAGGATACCCTTGAAATTTTTTAGCCTCTCCTTGGGGTACCAAATTTGTCTATTAATACTGACCTCCTTGAAGAGAAAAATATTCTTATGTCATTTGTGGCATAGTAATGTTCTAAGATGCCAAGGCTTGGTTTTAAACATCATTGAGGTTGGAGGACTACCAATTTGAATCATGCATCAAATTATTCTGAGGAAGTGTTATAAAAATGGCCTTTGAACTATATTTTGCATTAGGGTCAAGACTTACATATGGTTTACCTTGAACTATGGCTCTTTATGATTGGTAAGGTAGTCTATTTTCCATAGATCCTTGATAAAGAGGCCTCTAATCTCTAAAAGACTAATAAGAGTCTTGATTATATTGTTGATAAGGCCTACCATAGTATTACTATCTTTTGAGTTGAACTAGTTCATTCCTAAAAGATTGCAACAGAGTTTTCAAATATCCAATCTCGCTAGCTTGATTAGAAGGGGATACAACTTGGGCTTTAGGGAATGGGATAAGATATAATGATGGAGACTAATGGGCTTAAGGGGGTGGAAGAGATTGTAACTTTTGGAATATAGGAATTATAGGCCTAGGAAAAATCTTACCAGATTTTATCAAACTATTCTCTAATTTTATGGTAATATCATCAAAATTTGTCAAGGTGTTATCACCCAAGGACTATATCATCACACTAATATCAGAATTAAGGGATCTTAAATAATATAAGAATATTTTTGGGATGGTCTAATCACTATAGGAATATTAGTCCATGTATTTTGGAATCTAAGGTTAAAATTAGACATGAACTCATGGGGAGCTCTTTAAATGGTAGTCAATTGCTTAACTAATGATAAGTGATCAGATTTATCTTCAAATTATCTAAGGCTGCACCGAACTCATCAAAGGTAGAAATGAAATTCAAAATAATATTCATATACCACTCCAATGCTTTTACTTTGAAGGAAGCAATAAGAAACCTGATAGCCACATTATCCTTAGCAACATTATGAAAGGAGTAAAGGTTGGAAACATCCTAGATGTGCTTAATATTAATTATTTGATGATTTATAGAAAATAATGGGATGATTTTAAGAGAAGACACATGGATATAATCATGCTAGGATAAGTTTAATGGAATACCTCTATTGAAAGGAATAAATATTTGATTTGTGATGGTCGTTTAAGTAGTGGGGATTGCACTACTTAAGGTAATAGGATGACCAAGGGATGAATATTGATTCTAAGGATAAGGTCTTGTCCTATTAAATCTTAATATCTTATATGAAATAATAGGTAGCTCAATGATTTCAAGGGGAATACCTTTACTATCTAACCTTGTAGTAACTTTTAGCATGAGAATGTTGTCTGGATAGTGCTTATGAACTCTACAACTTTAAAGATCTTGAGATCTTGATGATGATGGATCTCCTTTGCTACTATAAATTCTTCTCCTTATATCTAAATTTTAGTTATCCCAAGGAGAATGTTTCCCATTGGGTGTGTCATTACTATTGTAGACATAGATTTCACCCTAGTTGAGCAAGGGAATAGTTCAAGTCTTCTTGCTCAAACCTAGTCCAACATGAGATTGACCCTAGGCTATGGGTCACCTAAAATTTTGGATTTATCACCTAAATTAGACCTAATACTAACTCTTTCTTGGAAAGGGGAGAGATATTGACACTAATTCATGAAAACATGTAAAAATAAGGTGATGAAACAAATGTTTTAATCTTTTTAATTGTAAAAGGCACACTATAAGACATGTTCAATATTATAGAAGATCACTTCATTTGCTCTTTGACTAGTTCCACATAAGTATTTCACACAAAGGTATGGATTAACTATCAACCTAGCATGGGAGAGTAATTTTCCACTTCCACACTGACTAACAGACTATGTATGTACTTTGTATGACTTGTGAGAACTACCAAAACATTGTATAATGGTGAGAAAACTTAGACAGAGGTAAGGAAAGTAGATATTCACTTGACCACATTAATGAATTCATGAGACACGCTTTAACTCAGCTTGAAAAATGAAGGAATTCAATCTTTATTTCTTCAAATAGGTGTTATAGTATAAATCTTGGTAGAGTCTAGTCATGCCAAAGAGAGGGATCCATTTTAAGGCTTAGAAGCCTATATATAGTAGAAAGGATGAAAGATATGGGACAAATGCATAAAATGATGGAGAAGGGGTCATTATGATTAATATTTTTGATCATCTGATGTTGATTAAATTAGAAAGGATCATCATGATAATACTTCTTCTATAAAATGGCCATAATAATTGTATCCATCTTTTTTAATCCATTTTTGGCCTACATGATGCTCCTTATGATTAAATAATAGAATCAAGTCATTTTCAAAAAGAATTCAGGCATCAAAGCCATTACAAAAACTAGATCAATATTTTATAATCTCATTTTGGTATTGATGTAGTTACAATAGCTTAACCAATCCATTTTTATCTTGTTCTAGTGTTGATTTCTCCTCATTGGTTCATTTTTTAGCATGCAAGAATGGAGAAAGGGGTCATAGTCATGCTGCCAGCTTAGATATTTAATCTAGTTTGACCTAGATTTTGACCTTTAATCTTGACCATTGATATTGATCTATTTGGTGATCACATGCCATTGATCTTTTTTCCAATTATTCATCAACTTTAAATCTTGACCATTGATCAACTTACTTGTACACCATTGGATTTTCTTTGTTAACTTATATGTGCACCATTGATGTTTCTATATATGAATGAACATGAGCCATATATATTATACCAACTTAACACACTCATGACTCTTGGTATCTTATTATTTATATTTGAAATATGCTGACTTGTTAACTCATCATTAGATCTTTATGCATGAATGAACATGCACCATTGATCTACCTAGACCCACTAACATCTTTCAGATCATTATTCACCATTGGATCTGCAGTATGAATGAAAACCAACCATTAATATTGATTATTTAAATTATAATGTTTCTTTTATAAAGATTAAATCTTTATAAAATTTGAATCTTTATATCTTGAGATAATAGTTTCATCAAGATACAAATTTTGCATAGAATGTTCAAGGTATGAAGAACTTCATGTCTATGCATTTCTTTTAACCTGGGAGGCTTTATAAGAATATTTATAAAATTTATATAAATGAGTTGATTATTCCATTTCTACATGATGTCCTAATGACATTTTATCTCTTCTAGGCTTGCTCAAGTCTTTTTTTGATCATCTTTGAAGGCTTATATCTATAGAGAGCAATTGCACTAAGGCACTAAACCTAAAAGGAATCATTAGGGCACATAATACATCATCTTAAGAAATTATTAAGACTAGATATGCTAAGTTTCAAATTATAGGGTGAAAATCTGATCTATGGGGGCAAAATTGATAACAATAACATTTTATGATGTGTTGAAATGTTTAAGATTCATTTACAAACTTTAATGTGGTGAAAATGAGTGAAAAAGTGATTTTAGGCTAACTTAAGTGTATGTCAAAGATCCCCAAGTGGGAAATTAGTAAAAAAACACCTTATAGGGAGCTTGGAGTAGTTACATAACTACCACACCTATCAAAACGTTATATAAGTGTTAGAATATTTAGTTTCAATAACAACTTCAAGAGTTAAGAGACTTGTGTGGAGTTATTGAAGTCACTTATAGGTAAAAACTATTGAAAATGTATCCTTTGAGCTTCCAAAGGTTAAAAATAAGCATGGGAATAAGTTTCAATTTCAATAGTGGTATAAAACCATCTCTCTCCTCCATCACTCCATTCACAAGCTCTAGAAGACCATATTTATATGCATAGTACAGGTCATACAGGTAGATTCAATGGATAATATTTTATAAATAGTTATATACCCATATGGAATTTAAATTTATGGCATTTTTCATTGGATTTATCTCCTTATATTTATTAATAATCACTAAAGATCTAGACTACTTTTTGAAGACTCAAATCCCCACAAGATGAGTTTTGTGTAACTCTGATGCAAGTGTGAACTCTTTGGGTACATAAAACCAATTGCATTGATTTATTATAGGTATTTATATGTACCATACACATCCATTCACCATGTTTTCATGTATGGATGGTCTTTTGGTAAAGAAAGTGACTCTTGTACATAGTTTGAAGTGAATGCCAATACTTATGTGTTTCAGGGGTCTCTAGATAGTTTAATGCATTCAATTTTTAATTGAAACATGTTATACATATTTTAATTTTATTCTAAGGTTATCCAATCTATTAATTAAGTTCATACTGCTCTCTAGTGTCATTGTGTTCTTTGCTCAAGATTGTACATTTGGATCTACTTATGTACATTAGTTGAAATGTCTTGTTTTCACCTTGTTTAATCCATGGTGTCTAGAAGTGAATTATTCATGAATATTTAAAACATTAACCAAGAAGTATATCAGGAGTTGATATAATGTTAAAGTGTATAGGGCTCAAATATTATTTCTCTTATTAGCCTATGTGGGTAGGAAAGTGACCTATGGGTCCTAAACCTAAAGGTCCCCATTTGGATAAAAGTATACTTGTCCATATAGTAAGTTTAGTGTGAAATATCCAAGAAAGGTTTGAATTTATAGGGTGATTAAATTTCTTAAGAGGTCTACAAACCTAATATCTCTACACAGGCCTAAGTTCCTATAGGTCTTAAACCTATAGGTCCCTCTTTGGATAAAATTATACTTTTCCATATAGGAAGTATAATGTAAAATTTAAAGTATGATTCAATTATAATGAAATATAACATCTTGATGATTGACTATCCAATTGAGGTTTGAAGTGATAGGGTGATTAAAGTGCTTAAGAGGTCTGTAAATCTAATATCTCTACATAGGCCTAAGTTTGGTAAAGAGAAACAAAGTTTGAAGATGCCTTGAAAATTATAATGGACTTAAGGGTAGTGATAAAGACCCCTAAATTAGGTTTAACACTATATGTGTCATGGTAGATTTGAAAATTCTAATTCAAGACCATATACATAGTCAAACTCTCAAACAGTCACCTACAAGCATCTACATAGAAGTTTTCCTTGGACAGTAAGGTTGATGGAGTTTGTAGATTAAAGGAATGAAAAGAGTCTTAAGATATTAATAAAAAACATGATAGAGATATTAGGATATATAGGTAATAATAAAAGAAGGTCATGGATCTCTAAAACATGGTCAAAATTCTCAAAGATGACACATATAGTCAGAACTAAAAGAAAATTGAGAAGTACTGTAGACTATAGGGTCATGGTGGTATGATATTTAAAAGTCAAAGGTAAGAATATTTAAATAATGAGACTAACTCATTTATATTTCGAATAATGGAATGGATATCCTACAAGCCCTAGATGCACTCAAACCTCTTTAATAGAGACTTACAGGTTTGTTACGATGAGTAAGTTATTCCAAGCCTAGTGGTATTGATAGAGTACTTGAAAAGAGTTGAGGTTTGACTCAAGAAATTATGGGAGTTATTAAGTCATGAATATAAATATTAAAAATGATGGTAGAGGCTATTCCAAGAGAACTAGACTAGGCGTAATCAAACACTGAACACTCTACCCATTCAACCAAGGAAAGAGACTAGCTTGCTCATTCTTGAGAAGTTTATGTTGTTTATATAAGTCTAAATGACTTCAATAAATATGAGAAAGAGTAATATAATATAATTTAATTGTATTTATATGATAATAGTTCCATCATATCTTCAAACTCAAGCAACAAAAAATATAAAATCATGATAACCCTATTTAGTGATACACAAACCTAAATGCATAAACCTATATGGGAAAACCTAAAGATATAGCTAATAATTTGGAGATGGGATGATAAATTTTTAACCCTTAAAATATGGTGAGATATATGAATAAACATTTTATTCAGCCCTATACCCATGACACTAAGAGAAATGGATAAATATAGTCAGTTAGGGCAAGCTGAGTAAGATAGCTTAAGAACCCTGGGCCTAAACAAATGAGGTTGAAAAGGATATAAATGAGATATAAGGAGAATATTAAAAACTTCATTTAGGTGTTTATATCTTGATTAAAACTCAAAATTTTCAAGTTTAGGCCCCAACTCTCTTAGAGCTTACTAGCACAACCTATCAACTTTTGCTCATATCTCACATGAAAAACTACATGGTGGATCAATATTTTAGGAATGAGGAGGCACCATTTTATACTAAATATTAATGGTATTTTTTATTCATCTAATGCCTCTCCTTTATGAACAATATTTAAAACCTTGAGGCACTTTTATGCTACCTAAGATATCCAAAATGACCTAGTGAGATAGAAAAGAGCTTATATTCCACCAAATGGATTGTAAAAACTTCAAAATTACCTAAAACATTTTAAATTATCCCCTAAACATCATCCCATCCCATTGGTATGTATAATACTATATATAACTGTGTGGAATAGGCCTAAAAATACTATTTTATGCGACTCGATAGGTCTTTACAAGGTGATAAATCTTTAAATTTGTCATGGATAATGGGGAGGATATCATATAATTTAATAAAAAACTTATTTTTTTTTGGTATGTGTGGGAAACTTGTAGAGTCATTTTTTAGTCTCTAGATAGGGATGACTAATTGAAGCCTAGTTATGAGAAAAAAGTTGTAAAAAGGGATACTTCCACTAACTTTCTGATCTTAAAATTAAACATGAAGTTTTAAGGTCATACTGGGTCCTATAATATGCATTCAAATTCTTAGTACCATCTAAAAAAATATCTACATAAGGAGTTTTACATGATTTTAGGGCTATAAGGAATGAGGCCTAATTATAGCTTTTGGTAGAGAATAAATTATTAAGGCTAGTTCGAGACCTCAAAATGGATTTTTGTAGGTCTATTATGAGTTTAATATGCCATCCATGAATACTATATGATTTGAAGAATAATAATTTAAGTTTTGACACTTGTATACAAAATTGGCCTAAGGAGATGAAGAGCTTTCTAGACACATATCAAGAGAAGGAGGTGATGTGTCAAAGAGAACCTGATGGGGTAAATTAAGAGGTGTCAAGAGAAAATAAAATATGAAAGATAACCTAATCTAACCATCAAGAAGGCCACTTGTCCTTCAACAAGTCAAAGCAAAGGGCAGTTTTAAAGAGCTAGTTAAGGTGTTAAGCAAGCATTCTAACTCCTATGCCACTTGGATCAAGGGATCATCTTCAAA
The DNA here is from genome assembly GCA_037957365.1 of Torreya grandis. Taxonomy (NCBI): domain Eukaryota; kingdom Viridiplantae; phylum Streptophyta; class Pinopsida; order Cupressales; family Taxaceae; genus Torreya; species Torreya grandis. Next base: position 366,899 of record JARHVA010007526.1, on the reverse strand, counting down.
GGAGTTGACCATGGAAGTTAGGACCTATTAAGGTAGTTTCATAACTCTTATCTTATTCATAACCCATGAGACACTTGTCAACTCTCTCCCGTACACCTTTATCTTCTTCTCTCTCACTTGTGCTATATATTGAGCCTTAATTGGCTAAGTTTGTATTCTCCACCTAAGTATGGGTAATTCCTACACATTTTATGCCTTTGATCAATAAATAAAAACTTGTTTTACCTTCTCTATAGACTATTTCAATGTGTATGTTAGACTAGTTGATCTTGCTAAGTGATAGGTTCACTTCCTTGGTGTGTTGACCTTGTCAGCAATCATATTCAGTTTTGAAAGTATTTTACAAGTCTCTTGAAGTATTCAATTGAAGTGTGTATTATTTTAGTGAGTTGTATATTCACTAGTGTCATGTCATGACCTATTTTCTAGTCCTTGTTACACCCAACACCCCCTTTTTCTAGAAGGAAATGGGGATCCATCTTTTTGAAATATGATCTTAGTGAAGAATCCTTTTCATATGTTTTATGCAAAGTTTGGAATTTTGGGACTTTTAATTCTTTTGTGGATGGTATCGGCATTATGATTACTATGTTTATGAGACTAATTTGTGTAAAATAAATGAATTCTTTGGGCTAATTCCTTTAACTTTTATGCAAAACTATCCTTTAGATATATTGTTTTGAGAAATTTTTGGTCCTACTTCCTTCAAGATTATTCTTTAAAAAGTCTCATCTTATCAGAGAAATTATTATGAGCTCCTTGTTTGAAATAATTCTTCTGACATAGTTTGACCTATAGACCTTTGACTTGCTCAAGGATTTTTAACCACATACATTTTCCACAAAACAAATTCCCAATAGATTATCCCTTTGACCCTCTCCAATTTATCTTTTGGAACTCTCAGAATTTTGAAAGGTGGCCTTTGGCCTTTGTGAAGTGGACCCTTTAAGAAAATTATGCCCTAAATTAGACCCTTCAACTTTCTTCCAACTACCCTTTTAGACCCTTCTAATTAGCCCTTTATCCTTTTTAGAACTAAACCATTTACCCATTCTTGACAATTTCTTTAGGGCACATACCCTTTAGTTTTGTGTGGCCTACCCTTTGGCATTTTGGAATTTCCTTCAAATCTTTTGTTCCATGATTTTTCCAATTCCTTCAGACATTTTTTTTCAAAATAAACCCCCCTAAAGTAAATCCTTCAAGACCTTTTAAAAGGATCCTTTTACCTAAACCATTCCCTTCAGACTTATTATTTCAAACATTTTGTTTGATGTAGAATCCCCAAAAAAAATTCCTCTAAATGGCACCCACCTTTCAAAATTCTTGAACCTACCCTCTAAATTAAAGGCACATACCATTTAGGTTTTTTTTGAGCCTAACCTTCAAGATATTTGAAGTGATCCTTATTAGTGAAAAAGTTCTCTTCAAAAATCAAAGGTGCCCTTCATCCCTTCGAACTACCCTTCAATAATTTTATAAGTGCCCTTCAACATTTACAAAGTAGACCCTTTGGGACTTTTATCATGGATAAAATACCCTAAAAAGTGGACCCTTTGAATTAAAAATACCCTTAATAAATTTTGGAAGTACCCTTTAACCTTGAATCATCCCTATGAAAGAATTCCATCAAAAAATTTGCTCAGTTTCCTTCAGAACAATAGTCATGTAACTTTTGCCAAAATAATTTTATCGAATGAATTATCCACAAACATTAACCTGAAAGCACCTTTTAGATGTTATACTTTTAAAGTGATTTTTTAAGAGGATAAATATTGAAATTAATTCCATACTTAGTAAAGATAAAATATTTCATATTTGATAAATACTAAGGATCCCTGCCAACCCAAACTAACAAATTTGAAAAGTGAACATTGTATATTTAATATCGCACGAACTAGTATTCAATATAAGATATTATATAGATGATATGAAGCCATTAAATTCATAATTTTCATTTAATTTATGTATAAAATAAATTATTCTCATCTCCAAATAGTGATTGAGAGCCCTAGTTTCTACTTTAAAGAGTATACAATGAACAACAATCAAGATAGAGTCGAGTCGATCACACTAATATACAAGTATACGCAATGCACAACACATTGAGAAAGATATAAGAATGAAAATGAAGCTATGGATTCCTCATTATGATCATCCCAAGGAACTAATACCCCTTCTACATTCACAATTAAGGAATCCATAGAGTTCAAAGACATCATCTTTGATGCAGAGGTATTTGAAGATAAATATCATAATTATTCACAAATCTGGGATACAATTGGTTCAATTGATATGTTTTCACTAAATGATGAAATGGTAATATCAAAAATGTTGTTTTCTAATAATTTTTATCCTAAAAGTGCCAAAAATTACACTTCACCATAGCAAAACTAAAGGTGATGCCATGTATTGACTTGCTCAGGGATTTATTCTTTGCTAGTAACATATCATAGGATGAATACTTGTATTTTCAAGGAGATACAGTGGTCACATGCATCTTTAGATACGATTTTCAAAGGTATCTCTATCTAAACATACCAAATGTCTACTATGACAAAGACACTTGGGTGAAATTCAAAGCTAAAACCTCAATCATAAAGGAGTTCACTTCATGGTTGCTCCTAAGATAGTCCATCACCTAGCAAGGAATGAAGCCCAAGGGATCCATTCTAATAGACAAATTTAGGATAGGATTTCAAATAAGTATGGATCTACTTAATGGGTTATATGGGATGCCCATCATCCATTTCATAAATTTGGATTGGGTGCCTTTACTATATATGATGTTATCACATGATGTTGTTTATACCTTGGGGGAGGTAATTAGCTTAAGATTAAGAGAGTAGATTCTACACAAGGGTAAATGCCCCACTCCCATGAGAGAAATTTTTATGATGTTGTATTTGGTCAACATAGTTATGGGGACATGTTACAAATACTTGGGTAGTCTATGGGCTTTGGCTACAAATTGCATAAAGAATAGAATCTAGACCATTTTCAATTCATGTACATATATGCTTATCAAAAGCATATGGTCAGAATATGTGAAGATGTCTATCCATAGGTATGGCAAGCCATCCATGGCTCACCCATACCTCATATTGGGGAGATTATTTTGAATAATTTGAGTGGCAAGGGAGATTAATTATTATACCCATACTTTATAGTCATTATGATCTGGGGGAATAATGTGGAGCCCTTATGTCTTCCTAGGTATGTACCTAATAAGCCAGTGGAATATGAGATTACTTTCCAGCTATGGAATAATACTAAGGAAGATTTGGCTAGGTAGAAGAAATCCTTATTTTTCGGTATCCTTATTATAATAGGTAGAATGACATATTATATGAGAAAACATCTTGGTGATGTTATGCCAAAGCATAGCCAATATGGTTTCCCTACAATCACATGGAGAGATTAGGACCCCCATGGGCATATCTAATAGCATATTTGTGGGTTCAATATTCCTTAATACCATCAACCTTATTGTTATGATTTATTTTTATTGAATGCTATGTTAGATGAAGAATTGATAGAGCAAGGATAAATTATTGGGTTAAAGGAAGATCATTTAAGAATGATCCAAACAGAGCCTAGTATCTCTACTAGAGAACTTGATAGCTAAAGAATTTTATTCAAGGGATGGCACCATTAAGACTTCTTTAGAGGGTATTCTCAAGATTAGGAAGCTTCCTCATCTCAAGGACTTCCATTAAAATTAAAGTTCAAATCAGTCAAGAAAGAACCTAGGCTCCTTGAGTCAAGTGCATAAAGAGGGGAAAGAGGAGATCTTATCATTTTTGATTCTGATGAGGAAGAGATGCCTACTACTATCATCATTCAAGTCCCTATGACTACCCATATTATGTCTATTGTTTCATCTATTAGGATATCTACTACATAAAAAGTGACATTTGCCTCTCATGACTCTCCCATTTTGGGAAGGACCCCCTTGGATTACACCAAGAATTTGAGGACTCCTACAGGTAGCCCCATAATGCATACATCTCAAGGCTTGCATATTATACCTTTGAGCTTAAAAAAATCAATAAGATATTAAGTCATCATCAAAAACTTGGTGGATGATTCAAATGAGGAGGCTAAATTGTAAGAGGCTAAGGCTCTTAGCCTTTAAGGGGACCCCATTAAACTTCAGATTTAAGGTACTTAGGCATTATCCACTTTTCATTTATCTTTAATTTCCATTATTAATTCAACACTTGTCTCTTTTATGGGAGTTCCCTCTACCTCTTACACCCCTTACATTCCCACAACAAATATTTATCCCTCTACCATCACTACCACACCATTTCCCATGGTCATTCCCTTTATGCCTACTAGTAATTATATTATAAGACTTCACAAAAGTAAGAAGCAACCAAGAAGGTGTAGATTGCTCTGGCTACTTCCCAACTTCATGTCCAATCCACACAAATCTCCCTTCCACTACCCACTTCCACTTCTATAGAAGAAACCATGGTGGTGAGAACTAGTAGGGAGAGGAAGTCAAAACCTCACATTATTTTAGTCTACCCACTTCCTCAAGCTAGAGGAGTGGATTGGTAAAAAATAATATGCCCTTCCTTTCTTGATGTCTTGACCAAGGATAGTAAGAAACAAAAGATAGAAGAAGAGGATATTGACCAAGAAATTATTGTCACAACTACTATGGCACCCCTCAACATTATGACTTAGGCTATAAATTTTAGGGCAAAAATGCTAGCTTATAAAGTCACTAAGATCCCAATCATGTCCACTTTTTTTGAACCCTAAACTAGATCAATATAAAGAGTTAAAAAAATTAAATTTGATGATGACCAAAGTACCATCATCATTCTTGAAGAGTGACAGTCAATGTTATCCCTCACTAAGAGGTAGAATAGGCAACCAAGGGAGTTTGTATATGAAGAAAATATCTTAGACCTGGCTCAAGCACACAAGGACGCAGTGGTGGCCATCCATAAAGGTAAAAAGTTAGCTTAGTAGGAGATAGAGGAGGAAGTGCAACATTTATAGTCATAAATTGATTAACTCAAGGAGCAATCTAGTATAATGCATGTTATTTCAAGTATCAAAGTAGAGGTAAGGGAGGTTACTTCTAAATGCTACAATTCTTTAGAGGCCATGAAATTCATGAAGGTTGAGATGACACCCCACACGAGCTAATCAAATCAACTCAATGGCTCTTTGGATTAGGATATTACCAAGCTTAAAATGTTTGTTAGAACATATGCAACTCACTATACAACCATCTTGACATAATGACTACATTTGATGCATCTAATGCCTTGAACCTAGTTGTTATTAGACATGATGACATCAAAGAGTGATTAAATGTAGTTGTAGCCTTAATACCATATTACCAAGCACATGAGGCCCAACTCCTCTAAATTTTGAACAAGTTGAAATTATATAAAACAAAGGATACTACAGGTAAATTGATTAGTAGAATCAATTTTAACAAAATTGTCTAGGAGGCCACTAAGAACTTCAAGCAAAGCATACAAAGCATGGTGGTGTAAATCATAGAGGAAAAGTTAAGCAAGGTCAAGAGGAAGGTGATTGAAGTGGATATTTTTAGGGGTAAGTTATAGATAATGAACAATGAATATGCAAGACTACTCAGACAAACTAAGAGACTCCACCAACCTTCACTACTTAACTTGGACATCATTTATCAGTAGCATGAAATAACACATAAAGTCTATAAGGAGATTGAGAATAAGAAGAAGAAAGCTTGTAGTAAAGGAGATACATCTTTAGATTCTAATTTAACTTCTACTCCTACTAAATCCCATGCAAAACTCTAAACCACATAGCCTTAGATATATGCATGTGTTACTCCTAGTGGCACATATATTTAGATTCACTTTATAAAATAAATAAATCAATATAAAATTGATTTTCCCATGAAAACATTGCATATTTTTTGTAAAGTTAATTCATCTATTTATTTCTTTTTTAGTTTTTTTTAAATGGTTATGGACTGCAGTCAGAACTACATGTTCTAACTACCACATGTAACAAACATGCACAGATTTGGAGGATGGGGTGATCCCTCCCCAATCTCTACAAATATACTTTTACCACACAACTTTATTTTTTGTTAGATAATTTTGGAATACAAGTAGTGAGCCATTTTTGGTCATCAAGCTAAGCGTTTGAGTATTTTCTTTCCATTGTTGTGTTATTATTATTTATTTCTATGGTTGTTTGATTCAATAGATCTTTAGTGTGATAATGTTATGAATAGATTCTTGGATACTTTGATTGATATTCTAATTCTAGATGTGTAATAGCTTTTGAAGATTGGTAAATATGTTTATTAAAGAGGTAAATTTATATTGAAACACATTTCTAGATGTGTATTTGTGTTTTCTTGGTGTACTTTTTTGAGTGTGTGATACTGTTGCCTTAGATAATCCATTAGTCCAAGCCATAATCCCCTAATTGAAGGGTGTGTAATAGTAAATCTAATAGGAAAAACCTTTGTCTAAGGCTAGTTGACTTCCTACATCCCTATTCCCTTAGACTTTTGAGCCATGCTTGTTTGCATGTGTGCAATTGTTGTTAATGACTAGTGGTGGTTTTAAAGAAACACAGGTTTATCCAGAAACCAACTAGGGAAGTAATTCTTGAGAACCAAAAATATTTATTTTTTGCTCTACCTTACCCTATTTGTTGTGTTTTGTTATTGAGATATACCCACTCTAGAATAGAAGCCATCCATCCGTCCAACTCACATAGGAATTCACTCTATTGGGAAGCCATACCTCCATCTAAAAAACCTTGTTAACAAATTGCATACCCTACTAGCTATCCCATTGAAAGCTTTTAAAAGACCATATACATGTAACTCATGTCCTAGAGTGGATTTTATCTCCATTGATATCCTAAAATGTTAGAGGCTACCCCATTATTATTATTATGGTGTGTATAAAAATTACATCAATAGTTTCACTGGAACTAGGAGGGATTGAGCTTCTTCCTAATAATAGAGGTTATTCCTTGTGTAGAGTTGCACTAGAGTCACCCAAGAGAGTGACCATATCTAATTCTCAAGCTATTTTATTAGTATCACCCTTGATAAGCCATATGAGATCTATATTTATCCTAATAGCTCTAGTTTAGAACAATCCACCTCCACTAAGGCACCCTTCACTTGTAAGGAAACCTTTTATTGTTAATAAATCAATGGCCTAACAATAGCCTTGGTTAGTTAGATCTACCATTTCCATCTTGGGGGATGTGCATGATCTACCCTAGAACCCCAATATGTATTTGCCATCCTTTTTTCCTTCAGGGCCAAGGATCAAAAAAGAAAATATTAAATATATTAAATTGCCTTAAGATTGATGAATGTAATGGATGAGGATGTTGAATTTTATTTATTTCATTTTACTTTAATGGATACTACTTGTATTTGAATCTAATGGAAATATCCATCACTAACTGGGAGGATTGTCAAATAACTTTTCTTGCATAGTTCAGATAGATCACCAATCCTAGATTGATATATCAACACTTCACTATCATGAAGAGAGAACCTAATGAGCCCATCCATGCTTTCAATGCAAGATGGTAGAAAATGTACAATTTGTTGACCCTAAGGTACAAACCACAACTAGCATTGGCACATGAGATATACAAAAATGCCTTAGATCCCATCACCATTATGTTCTTAAGAAGAACACCTATCTCTAATACTTTATCATTATCATTCAAAGAATCCATTAACATTGATAAAAAACTCAATCTGTAGACTCCTAAGGTACCAACTATCAACAATGGAAGCCTAGTGCTTAATCTAAGCCTAGTGTAGACTTGTAGAAATTAGCATTGCTAAAATAGCTCTCCTTAATTGGTTTAGGATAAACAATACACCCTAGTATGGTGATCTTTATTATGTTGAGTTTTGTATAGAATGTTAAATATTTTAAAGGGAAGTAACTAGGAAGGATTAGATGAATAATCCATTAGAATGTCATCAAGACCCTGGATCAACTAACATAGACATGTTATTTGAGACTCATGAATTTCCCTTCCCAAGAGAGGATGATAATGAACCAGAGGATAATTCATAACAATTTCATGCTTTCTAATAGTTTTAGAGAGGTGCATATAATGTAAGGAACAAGCATCTGTTTACCACCTGACTCCTCCAAACACCACAATAATTTTGTCTAATCCAAATATAGATAATAATCCACCCCCTCCAAAGGGGAATGATCTATTACCAAGCAAGGAAAAATAAAAAAATATAAAGGATACAACATTTTGGAAGACATGAAGAAATCAAAGAAAATATCATGTTTCACAAGTTCCTAAATCATTAAATAGAAAGAGTTGTTATGGAAGTCTATCACTAGAAAAATGACTATGGAGAAAACTAGGATAGATTCAAACATAACAAAAGAAGTGAAAGTGGTTGATACCAATGTCATATATAAGATTAAGCCCAAAGTACCTCCATTCTTTCTGACCATCAGAGCATTTGGTAAGAATATTCATAATTATTTTGTTGATTCTAGAGCATTTGCAACTATTATGCCTACTTCTATGTGTAATATACTCAATTTTACTCCCAACCCTTCAAAAATATCAGTCTCTCATCTAGATAAGATGGTAGCGTTAGTAGTGGGAGAACTAAATAATATACACATTCAAGTAGCATTAGATCCAAGAGTCTAGATGACCATCAACATCTTAGTAGTGGACATACTAGAAGGCTATAGATTATTTTTAAGCAGAGACTGGTCCAAAATGCTTAATGGATATCTTTCCATAGACTTCTCACACATTTGGCTACCTTGGAGAGGAGTTGCAAATCATATCAGAATTGATAGAGAGCCCAAAATGAAATATACCATCACTGAATAAAACATCAATAATTAAGAGGTAAAGTATGATTCTCCCTCATTGGGAATTTATACTTTTACCACTTGTAATACAGTGTAGAACATGGAACCTAAAGATTAAAATCAATTATGGACAATGTATTTTAATGGAGCCAATTCCAAGCAAGGATCAAGTGTGGGAATTGAGCTAATCAATCCCTAAGGTAAGAAGTTTTTGGCCACCTACAAATTGCAATTTACCTATACAAATAATAGACCTGAGTATGAGGCTCTAATATTAAGACTACAATTTGCACTAAAGATTAATTTAAAATATATAAAAGTGTTTGGGGACTCATAACTAGTAGTCTACTAGATAAGAAATAAATACCAGTGAAAATTGTCTAATTTGAAAAGGTATAAGCACAAAGCATGGGATTTAATCGAAAGCTTTGAAGATTTTAGTATAGTTTCACTCTCAAGAGAATAAAATTAGGCTATTGATTCCTTGGCTACCACTGCTAACAATCTAGAGCCATTACAGGAATCCAAGGTAAAATTATTTTATATTAAATTGATTCCTTATCCTTTTAGTCTAGATAATGTGGAAAATTTATAGGTTTTTAATGACGACCATCAAATCATCAATTTCCTAACTAATTCAAGGAATTTTAAGTATCTAATTATTGATGATAAGGATATCAATCACCTTTATTAACATGAAATGAATAGAGAAGGTATTCTATAGCTTAAGGAGAATCAGATACTAATAATCTTAGTCTCCCTAAAAAGGTCATTTGATTTGGATTCCTAGGTGTAGCAACTTAGGTAGCCCAAGGTCAGTGAATCAAACTTTAAGAAAGAAAATCTAAGAGATGAGCATAATCTGTGTTATGTCAATATTGGTCTTTGCTACATTCCTAAGGAAAGGAAGTGAATGAGGGATATAATATCTTGTTACAAGGATGTTATCACCTAGACATACAAGTATTTAAAAGTTTAAGACCCCCAAGTCATCACTCATACCAATACCCTCAAGCAAGACCATAAGCTATTTAAATAGAGGTAAAGGCCCTTGAATCCTATCCTAGAGCCTCTTATTTAGAAATAAGTGGAGAAGTTATTAAGTGCCAAAATTACCTTCCCCATATGCCACTCCACATGTGTGGATAATTTTATCCCAGTAAGGAAGAATAATGATGAAGTTAGACTATGTGTGGATTTCAAAAATTTGAAAAAAGCTTTTGAAAAGGACAATTACCCTTTGTCATTACTAGATGAGGTAATAAAAATTGTAAGTGGTTCTAAAATGATGTCATTTTAAGATTAATTTTTAGGTTACAATCAAGTACTAGTACAATATGAAGATCAAATGAAGACTACATTTACCACAAAATGGGGAATCTATGCATACAAAAGGATACCATTTGAACTAATCAACACAAGAGCTACCTTTTAACATGTTATGGATCATGCCTTCAAGGGATTGATTGGTAAATGCATAATTATTTATATGGATGATCTCACAATATTTTCAAAGGATAGAAAGAACCATAGAGCTCACCTATAGTCTATATTTGAGTGGTGTAGAAGATTTGGTGTTTCATTAAATCCATAGAAAAGCATATTCAGAGTCACTAAAGGCAAACTATTAGGGCACATCATCACTATGGATGAGATCACCATTGATCTTGATAGAATCCAAGTAATTATTAAGATTCAAATAAATAATAAAAAGGATATAAAATCATTCTTTATAAATATCAACTTTGTCAATACATTTATTTTAGGGTTCACAAAAATCAAGCCTCTAAACAACATACTCAAGCAAGATGCCAAGATAGAATGGATAGTTGAAGCCAAAATTAATTTTCAAGACATCAAGGATGCAATATCATGGGATACAATATTGATCATTACATATTTTACCAAGGATTTCTATTTATATTCTTTTTCTTCTGAACACACAATCGTAGTTGTAATCACATAGAAGAAGGGTGAAATAGAACATTTGATTGCCTTCATGAGTAAAAATTTTAAAGGATGCTGAGATGAAATACTCCAGGATCAACAAGTAGATATTTTACCCTATTAAATTGGTGAAGAAATTTAAACATTAATTTTTGAGGAATAAAACCATTTTTATTGTCCCAGACCCTATTGTCAAACTCACCCTATCATAGAATGAGCTACGAAAATTTCAAGGGAAGTGAATGGATAAAATATAAGATTTCAACATAGAAATAAAGACTTTAAATATCATTAGATAACAAGGAATTATTCATCTCATGACTAACCCTGATCCTTGAATCACTATTAAAGAGGTATGTGAAGCACAAGTTTCTAAAGGTGAATGGTATATAGATATAGTTCAATACTTATAGAAACTTGTCCCCCAAAATATAATAGAGAAAAGAGGAGAGCTTTGAGGCTCAAGGCTACAAATTTCATGATAAAAAATGGATTTCTCTATAGGAGGAACTATGAAGGTATATATCTTAGATGTGTATCTACAGAGGAGGCCAAGGAGAGCCTAAAAATATTTCATCAAAAAATAGGCAATGATCACCCCACTGCAAATACCACATCCGATAAAATTTTGAGGTTTGGCTACTATTATCCAACCATTTTCAAGGATGCTCACATGCATGTCAGAACTTTCCATGAATGTCAAGCATTGGCCAAAAGGGAGGTTCATGCTGCTTTGCCTCTACAACTAGTTGTTGAGGGAAAACCATTTCCATAGTGGGGCTTAGATTTCATTGGTGTAATCAATCCAAATTCTTCTACTATACATAAGTTTGTGCTAATGTTTATAGATTATTATATCATGTGGTCAAAATTAATTGATACAAAGAATAGAATAGCATAGGATGTGATTAGTTTTTTGGAGGAACACGTTACTAGTAGATTCAACACACCCATCTTTGGTATGTGACAATGGACCAACATTTATACTAGTAGAATTCACTAAGTGGGCATATGAAAATAAAATCATAATCAGGTTATCTTTTAACCACTACCCTTAGGGGAATGGATTAGCTGAGTCAAAAAATAAAAATTTGATTGAGGCAATCAAGAAGTTAGTAGGGGACAAGCCTAGAGACTAGCAAAACCTACTGAAGTATGTTATTTGTGTAGATCAGATGAGATACAAGCAAGATTTAAAATCTTTGCCTTACCTATTAGTATATTGAAGCAAACTAATTTTTACTATCACATTGAAATTTTAAACTTATAAATTCATATAATACTACACTGTGCCTAATGACAAAGTAGAATCAAGACTCCTTGATATAATAGAGATAGAGGATTCAAGGAAAAAGGCTCTATAAACTTTCAACAAACACCAAGATATAGTTAAAAGGTGGATCGATAAAAGAGCAAAATTTAAATCTTTTAGGATTTGAAATCTAGTGTTATTATAGGATAAAGCCCATGAAAAGAAAGGATAGCATGCCAAGTTTTCCCCATTATGGATCAGACCATTAGATTTTAGAGATCATAGGAAATAATGTGTTTTATTTGAAAGACCTCTAAGGTAATGAAATCACATATCTAGTTAATGGATAGTTCCTAAAACATTACTTTAGAGTTTCTCCACCTATGTATATTATGAATTGAGAGGATTTAGATAAGCTTAGGCATAGGGCTAGATTAGATTTCATGCTTTCTAGAGTAGATTTCATGCTTTCTAGAGTAGATTTCATGCTTTCTAGATTAGATTTTCATGTTTTCTAGAATAGATTTCAAAAGTTTTCTTAGATTAGTCTTTCCTACTTTTAGTATTTTTCTTTCTAGAGTAGTTCTCTACTTTCTAGATTAGTTGTTTCTGGATTTTCTCTAATGACAAGGATTGTGTTTGCTCTAGTTATTACCAAAATTAAATTGAAAAAACTGAATGTGGGACTTGTGAAAAAGGGGAAAGTTAAAATATTTACACATTTGGATATTAGTATATTTATAGGTTTTGAGTCCTTTAGAATGAAAGTAGGTAGTTAGAGATTATCTTGGATGGAGTCTTAATTAAACACTTTTGCCAGGCATGTGGAAGTTGCACTCATCATATTCATACAAATTTATAAAGATTTTTAATTTCATTAGATCAAATGCACTTATCAAGATAATACTTTCTGGAAATGATAATTCGATGTCTAGATTTAGCCATCAGGGATGTCTTAGTAATGGTTTGTTTCCTAATTATAACAAATCACTAGGGTTATTTCTCTCTCTTTTCTACTAATCTGAACTATAAAAAAATAAAAGGATTAATGAGTTCAAAAGACCAAAATAAGATCCAAATAAAATAAAAATAAAAAGGTTCACGTGATGAAATAAGGTCAATGTACCATGCATCATGGTTAAAATAAAGCAATAGAAGGAGAAGAGAAGGAGCCCAAGGTATCTCTATCAGGGATATGGATGCTTGAATGAAAGTAGAACAATGTCTAATCTCCCTTTTATTTAGTGCCTCAATAGATATTAGAGTGAAACCTAAAGCCTCATCAAAACCTTATAAAACTCATCATAATAAGAAGTAAATGAATTACACACTCAACACACACCAATCCAAAAAATTTTAAGGCAAGTATGTTATATGAATCAACTTGGGAGTCTCTTTCATGTTTTTGATTTGAGTATTTTTATGGAATATTTAATGAATGATTTTTGATTGTAAACTATAGTTCTAGGTTATTGAAAGCTCATGATTATTTCCCCTATAAATTACTATTTATTGCACCCAACACCCCCTTTTTCTCAAAAGAAATGGGAACCCACCTTTTTGAAATATGATCCTAGTGAGGAATCATTTTCAAATGTTATATGTAAAGTTTTGAAATTTGGGACTTTTACTTTTCTAGTGGATGGTATCGGCATTATGATTATTGTGTTTATGAGACTAACTTGTGTATAGTAGATGAATTCTTTAGGCTAATTCCTTCAGCTTTTATGCAAAACTATCCTTCAGATGTATTATTTTGAGAATTTTTTTGTCCTAATTCCTTAAATATTATTATTTTGGAAGACTCATCTTATCAAGGAAATTATTGTAGGATCCTTGTCTAAAATAATTCTTCTAATATAATTTGGCCTATGAACCCTTGACTTGCTCAGGGATTTTGGACCACATGCATTTTAATTGAGACAAATTCCGATGGATTATCCCTTTGACCCTCTCCAACTTATCCTTTGGAACTCTTGAAATGACCCTTAGGTATACAAAAGTACCCTTCAAGAATTTTTAAAGTACCCTTTGGACTTTGTGAAGTGGACCCCTCAAGAAAATTATGCCCTAAAGTAGACCCTTTGACTTCCTTCCACCTACCTTCTAGACCCTTCCAACTAACCTTTTATCCTTTTTCAAAATGAAGCATATACCCCTGACTGTCCATTTCCTTAGGGAACATACCCTTTAGTTTTATACAGACTACCTTTTAACATTTTAGAATTTTGTTTAAATATTTTATTTCATGCCTTTTCTAATTCCTTCAAACATTTTGTCTGAAATAAATCCCCCTAAAGTAAATCCTTTGTGACATTTTAAAATGATCCTTTTACCTAAAACATTCCCTTTAGACTTAATATTTTAGACATTTTGTTTGATATAGAATCCCCAAAAGAATTCCTCTAAAGGGTACTCACCTTTAGAAATTCTTGAACCTACCCTTTGATTTAAAGGCACATACCCTCAAGTTTTGTTGATCCTACCCTTCAGGACCTTTGAATTAATCCTTAGAAATTCAAAAGAGCCCTTCAAAAATCAAAGGTGCCCTTTATCCCTCTAAACTACCCTTCAGGAATTTTAGAAGTGCCCTTTGGCATTTGTCAAGTAGACCCTTTAGGACTTTTGTCATGGAAAAAATGCCCTACGAAGTAAACCCTTTGGACCGAAACTACCCTTCAAATTTTTTGGAAGTACCCTTTAACTTCAAATCATCCCTTTGAAATAATTACTTTGAAACTTCTAATCAAGTTCCTTTGGAATGATAGCCACATACATTTTGTCTGAAATAATTCCCTCAAAAGAATTATTCACAAACATTAACCTAAAAACACCTTTCAGATGTTATACTTTTAAAGTTATTTGTTATGAGGAACATTATTGAAATTAATTCCATACTTATTAAAGATAAAATATTTCATATTTGATAAATACTAAGGATCCTAGCTAACCCAAACTAATAAATTTGAAAAGTGAATGTTGCATATTTAATATCGCATGAACTGGTATTCAATACAAGATCTTATATACATGATATGTAGCTATTGTAGTCATCATTTTCATTCAATTTATATTGAAAATAAAGTATCCTAATCTATAAATAGTTATTGATATCCCTATTTTCTACTTTAAAGAGTATATAATGAGCAACAATCAATCTAGAGCCGAGTCGGTCACATTAATATATAGGTAAATACAATGCACAACACATTGAGAAATATATAGACATGAACACATAGCTATGGATTCCTCATCAAGGTCATCTTAAGGAACTAATGCCCCTTCTACATTCTCTATCAAGGAATATATAGAGTTCAAAGACACCATCTTTGATGTAGGGGTATTTAAAGATAAGTATTGTAATTATTCACAACTCTGGGATGTAATTGATTTAGTTGATATATTTTAAATAAATGATGAAATGGTACTATTAGAAAGGTTTTTTGTTCAATAATTTTTAGCCTAAAATCACCAAATATTACACTTCACCACAATAAAATTAGATGTCATGCCATGTATTGACTTGTTTAGGGATTTATTCTTTACTGGTAAGATATCATAGGATACATACTTGTATTTTTTAGGAGATATATTGGTCACATGCATCTCTAGAAGTGACTTTTAGAGGTATCTCTCTCTCTCTCTCAACATACCATATGTCTACTATGACAAACACACTTGGGTGAAATTCAAAGTTGAAACCTCAATCACAAAGGCACTCATTTCATGGTTGCACATGGGCCAGTCCATCACTTGGCAAGGAATGAAGCCAAAGGGAGCCATTCTAATAGACAAATTTAGGTTGGGAGTTCAAATAGGTATGACTCTACTCAATAGGTTATATGGGATGCCTAACATCTATGTCATAAATTTAGATTAGGTGTCTTTACTGTATATGGTGTTATCACATTATATTACTTATACCTTGGGGGAGGAAATTATCTTGAGATTAAGAGAGAAAATTCCACACAAAGATAAATTCCCCACTCCCATAGGAGACTTTTTTATGATGTCATATTTGGTTGATGTAGTTATGGGGACATATTACAAATACTTTGAAATTCTATGGGCTCTAGTTATATATTACATAAAGAATAGAATATGTGACCATTTTCAATTCATACACATATATGCTTATTAGAAGCATATGGTTAGAATATGTGAAGATGTTTATCCACAAGTGTGGTAAGCCATCCATGGCTCATCCATGCCTCATATTGGGGAGAATATTTTGAATAATTTTAGTGAGATGGGAGATTACTTCTTATACCTAGAATTTATAGTCATTATGATCTAGGTAAATAAGGTGGATCCCCTATGCTTTACTAGGTATATACTTGATAAGATGGTAGAATAGGAGATTGCTTTCTAGTTGTGGAATAGTACTGAGGAAGATTTAGCTAGGTAGAAAAAATCCTTCTTTTTTGGGAGCCTTATTACAATAGATATAATGACATATTATATGATAAAACATCTTGCTGATGTTATGACAAAGCATAACTGATATGGTTTCCATATAATGGCATGGAGAGATTGGGATCCCCATGGGCATATCCAACAACATATTTATGGGTTCAATATTCTGTAAGACCATCAACCTTATTTCTATGACTTCCTTTTCTTGAATGTTATGTTAGATGAAGAAGTGATAGAGTGAGCAAAAAATTTTAAGATACAGAAAGATAATTTAAGAATGATCTAAATAGAGCCTAGTATCTCTACTAGAGAACTCAATAGTTAAAGAGTTATTTTCAAGGGATTGTAGCATTTATACTTCTAGAGAGGAAAATCTGGAGAGAAAGAAGCTTTTTCATCTTAAGGACTTCCATTAAAATTGAAGTTGAAATCAATCAAGAAGGAACTTGGGCTCCCTGAGTCAAGTGCACAAAGAGGAGGGGAAAGAGGAAATCCTATCAGTTTGGATTCTAATAAGGAAGAGATGCCTACTACTAGCACCATTCAAGTTCTTATGACTACCCCAAGTGTGTCCATTATTTCATTTATTGGGGTATCTACTACATAAGTAGAAACATTTACCTCTCATGAATCTCCCATCTAGGGAAGGACCCACCTAGTTTATACTAGGAAGATGAGGACTCATAAAAGTAACCCCACAATGCATACATATCAAGGTTTGCCTATTCTACCTCCAAGATCACAATAATTAAGAAGAGATGAAGTCATCATCGAAGACCCAGTGGATGATTCAAATGAGGAGGCTAAATTGGAAGAGGTTCAATCTCTAAGCCTTCAAGGGGACCCCATTTAACTTTAGCTTCAAGGTAATCAAGCCTTCTCCACTTTTCCTTTTGCTTTAATTTCCATTATTGACTCAACACTTGTCTCTTTTATGGTAGATCCCTTTACCTCATCCACCTCATCAACCCCTTCCATTCCCATAACCACTATTGATCCCTCCACCATCACTACCACACCATTTCATGTGGCCTTTCCCTCTATACCTGATAATACTTCTACTATGAGACTTCACAAAAATAATAAGGAAACCAAGAAGGTGTAGACTACTTTAGCCACTCCCTAAATTCATCTCCAATACACAACACTCCCTTCCACTCCCCATTTCCACTTCCATAGAAGAAACCATGGTAGTGAGAAAAAGTAGGGGGAGGAAAGAAAAAATCCACATTATTTTAGTCTACCCACTTCCTCAAGTTGGACGAGTGTACTGGTTGAAAATAACATGGCCTTCTTTACCTGATGTCTTGACTAAGGACAATAAGAAACAAAAGAAGGAAGAAGAGGAGATTGAGTAAGAAATTATTGTTACAACTATTGAGGTACCCCTCAACATTCCTCTTTGGGATATAAACTTGAGGGAACAAATGCTTGCTTACAAGGTCACTAAGATCCCAACTGTGTCCACTTTTTTTGACCCCTCAACTAGTTCAATCCAAAGAGTTAAAAAGAGGAAATTTAAGGATGACCAGGGTATTAGCATCATTCTTGAAGAGTGATAGTCAGTGTTCTCCCTCATTAAGAGGTAGAATAGGTACCCAAGGGAGTATGTATATGAATAAAATATCTCAAACCTATCTCAAGTACACAAGGATATGGTGGTGACCATCCACAAAGGTATAAAGTTATCTTGGTAGGAGGTAGAGGAAGAAGTGCAGGAATTATGAGCAAAAATTGACCATCTTAAGGAGAAATATAGTACATTACACATTCCTATAGGTATCAAAGCATAGGTAAAGCGGGGCACTTTTAAATGCTATAATTCTCTAAAGGCCATAGAATTCATGAAGGTTGAGATGGTACCCTACATGATACAAGAAAATCAACTCTATGGCTCTTTGGCTAAGGATAATAATAGGCTTAAAATGTTAGTTTCCTACACAAGCAACTCATTATACATCCATCTTGACCTAATGACTACATTTGAGGCATATAATTCCTTGAACCTAGTTTTTATTAGAAATGAGGAGGTCAAGAAGTGGTTGAAGGTAGTTGCATGCTTAATACTAGATTACCAAGCACATCAGGCCCAACTCCTCCAAATTTTGAATGAGTTGAAATTATCTAGAGCAAGGGATTCTATAGGTAAATTTATTAGTAGAATAAATTTTGACAAAATTCTCTAGGAGGCCACTAAGCACTTCAATCAAAGCATATAATGTATGGTATTGGAAACCATAGAGGTAGAGTTAATCAAGGTCAAGAGGAAGGTAATTGAAGTGGAGATTTTTAGGGATAAGTTCTAGATAATGAAGTATGAATATGCAAGACTCCTTGGACAAACTAAGAGACTCCACCAACCTTCACTACTTAACTTGGACATCATTTGTTAGTAGCATGTGATAGCACATAAAGTCTATGAGGAGAAAAAAATAAGAAGAAACAAGCTTCTGGTAGTGGAGCTACATCTTTAGCTTCTACTTTAACTTCTATTCCTATTAAAGCCCATGAAACACTATGGACCACATAACCTTAGATGTATGCATGTGTTACTCCTAGTGGCACATATATTTATATTCACCTTATAAAATAGACAAATCATTATAAAATTGATTTTCCCATACACACATTGCATATTTTTTGTAAATTCAATTTGTTTATTTATAGCTTTTTTAGCTTTTTATTAAACGGTTAAGGACCATAGTTAGAACTACATGTTCCAAATTCCACATGTAACAAACATATATAGACTTGGAGAATGAGGTTACACCTCCCCAAGCTCTACAAATATAGTTATACCATCCAAATTTATTTTTTGTCAAAGAATTTTGGAATATAAGAAGCAAGCCATTTTTGGTCATCAAATGAAGTGTTCGGATATTTTCTTTCCACTATTATGTTATTAGTTGTTATTTCTATGGTTTCTTATTTTAATAAATCTTTAGTGTGTTAATGCTACATATAGATTCTTGGATACTTTGATTGATATGCTAATCTTAGATGTGCAATAGCTATTGAATATTGGTAAATATGTTGATTGAAATAGTTAAGTTATATTGAAACATATTTTTGGATGTGTATTTGTGTTTTCTGTGTATAGTTTTTTGAGTGTGTGTTACCACTACCTTAGATAATCCATTAGCTTAAACCATAATCCCTTGATTAAAGGGTGTGAATTAGAATCCCTGATAGGATAAACCTTTGTCTAAGGATAGTGTACTTACTACATCTGTGTTCCCTTAGACTTTTAAGTCATGCTTGTTTGCATGTGTATAATCACTGCTAATAATTGGTGTTGGTTTAAAAGAAACACAGGTCTATCTAGAAACCAACTAAGGAAGTAATTCTTGAGACCCATAGAGATTTATTTTCTACCCTACCTTACCCTATTTTTTATGTTTTGTTATTGATATCTACCCACTCTATAATAGAATTCAGCCACCCATCCAACTCACTTAGGAATTCACTCTATTAGAAAGCCACACCTCCATCTAAAAAACCTCATTAATACCCTACATACTCTACCAGATATCACATTAACAAGTTTTTAAAGACCACATACCTACAAATCCTATCCTAGAGTGTATTTTATCTCCATTGAGATCCTAAAACATTAGAGGCTACCTCATTATGGCTGGTGTGTGTATGAAAACCACATCAATAGTCCTCCTAGCTCAATCTTGCTTCACAAAACTCCATGAGAAGTACTTATGTAGAAAGGAAGATTTAGATTAGTGTCATGTGTAGTTTAAACTTTTATTTGAAGTGAAATTATAGCTGGTTAGTATTGATTAGTTTACATTTGATGCAACGCCTCATTAAGTTAGGTTTATTTCATGTTTTATCTCTCCTTTTTCATCTAAGTAAGTTAGTAGTATAGGTGATGATCTTGAATATTCATATCAAAGGATCTATCCCTTCAATCTAGAGGTTCACCCTCACTATAGACAACCCATAAGTATAGGGGTAATCTCATTGTTTCACTCAATTAGAGTAGGCTTGAACTACCTCTTCAAGGGTGCAAAATTGAGTGACAACATTTATGACACACCTAATGGGACTAAGGTCCAAAGTGTATAATAATTAATTATGTGTTATTCTACCTATCATCCTTTGTAGGAATTAAACAAACATCAATGGTGAATCTAAATGTAAACAATTAGTTTTAGTATCCTAGGTACTTATTATACAAAGTATTTGATAGTATCTTATGTTTCATTTGAATCATGAATTTAGATGGTTGGGTATGAAGAGATATTCTACTAAATACCTCCTTATCAACCTTGTCATGACCCTAACTATGTGCCTAATAGCCATATCAAGCTTGTTCCCCTCCTTATGATTCATGTAAACTCTATGGTCAAACTATTATCCCTATACATGACCATGATGTTGTTGAGAAGACCTATAAAGAAAGATATAAGGATATAAATAAGGCTATGAGGAAGGATATAAATAAGGCTATAAAGAAAATAAAATTCATGTTGAAGAATATGTACCTTCCTATCAGCCTCAACATAACTCCTACCATCCCTCTGATCTATATCAACCTCACCTTGATTCCTATCAGCCTTGTCATGAGTCATATTATTCATATGGTTATCCTACATTCATATAATTCCAATTACACACCTCAATAACCTTACCATGAATTGTAGTAGTCAATCTCTTATTTTCCTACTTTAAATCCATTTGTTGAGGAGCCTCAATAGGTTGAAGATTAATTTGTAGATGTTGAAGAGCCTTAGGAAGGCTATGAGGAAAGTGAAGTTCTTGTTGAAGAATATATCTCTTCCATTTCCCAACCCAAGTTTTTATCTCTTCAAGATTACCTTAAAGAGACCTCCATTCCCAAAACCATCTATGATCCATCCATCACACTTTATATTCCCTCTCTAGCCCATGACCTTATTCATCACCCTCCCACCACATCCTTTCTTGAAGAAAAACCTATACTATGGGAATCAAGTGAAGAGGATCAAGCTATAGTTGTAAATGATGAAGAAAACAACTAAAGTATATATGATGAAGAGTTCACTATTCACACCCCCCTTAGTGAAGATAAACACAAATTGCTCTTTTTGAGTTAAGAAAGAGATTATCTAGATCAGTTTGTAGTTACCAATGAAAAGGTTGATCAAGAAATGGAAGAGGAAGCTTTTGAGAGGAACATCACCTTGGTTGAGTTGGTTGAATCTCATGAGTATGATCAAGAGATTGGTTTTTGATTAAAAAATAAAAAAGCACAGATACTGCTAACTCCATAGATAAAGAAGAGTTATGACATAAGTTCAAGGAGATATGTGATGAGTTTGAGGCTCTTCAAGGGGCTACACCTCTTGCTGTTTAGTTTGAATAGAATCTTGGATATGGCTTTGAAGGTGTGTTTAAAGAAGAGGATCCTATGCCATCCAAGATTATTTAGGTTTCATCTACACTTGAATTTGAATACTCTATAAGTGAGAAATTTGAGGTTGGTAAAGTGCACAATGGCCAAGAAAATGAATTTGAATAAGCTTCTATGCAACCTCATGACTACATAGAAAGACTTGGAATTCTTAACAACCCTATGATTCTTAAGGAGAAAGATGACAAAGATGATTGGCAATAGTATATTGAACTCGTTCAAGATATTAAAGGCCTTTTCAAGGGTATATTACCTTTTGAAGATCATGTTCACAAGGAGATTGAACAAGATGTCTCCATTTAGGGAAATGATGAATCTTGTAGTGAGTATGCAAATCTCCTTAAAGAGTTTGATGAGCTTGCAACAATTGGTAATAGGTCTAATATCATTCAAGATACCATGAAGGTTAAATAAACATGCTTAGATGAAGCATAATTAGACAAAGTTACAACTAAGGATCATCATGAGAGAGTTATTGAAACAAAATAAGAATTCACCTTCATAGGTGATTGGTTTGTAGATACTATTACTTCATTTGAGATCATTCCAATAGAATTTATAAGAATGAAGGAGATGCAAACATAAAGACAAAGGCTCAAGAGATAATTTATTTCATGCCATCCTTAATTTCATGGAGCAAGAGATGGTACAAGCTCCCTTTTGATCCAAGATGAAGAAATTTGTTTTTAGGTTAGTTTTATATAGGTAGTTTACCTATGTTGTGTTGTGTTTCCTAAGTGCTTGATAGCACATGTGAGAGTCTTGTTGTTATGCTTTGTGTGTGTTGTTTTTGTTTGGTGTGCATTAAAGGTCAAATTAGGTTGTTGTGTCACAATAAATGTCTATTCAAGTCTAAAATTGAGTGCTAATGATTCCATTTCCCAATGGAAGGACAAGGTTACTAGTCTATTTATCATTATAGGCATGCTACCCCTATGAATCACCATGAATGTTGACTAAATTTTGAACTCAACTTAGAATTGGTCACCCCCTATAAATCAAAACTTTCATAGGATTTTTATGAGGTTTTTTCATGCCCTATATGGTCCCTAAAAGTCTCCATAAATTTATATTTGTAGTGTTTAAGATTAGTTTGAAGAAGTTAAGGTAATGTCTTATTTTGGTCATATAGTGGTCTAGATATGTCATGAAGAGATAAGGCTTGGTCAGGTAGAGTCATAGACTATTATGAGTTTATAAAATCCATTTTATGTCTTAAATACTTTATAATAACATTTCATGATGTTTTTTTCATTTTTTAAGATTCATTTACAAACTTTAAGGTGGTGAAAATGAGCAAAAATGTGATTTTTGGCTAACTAAAGTGTATGTCAAATATCACCAAGTGTTAAATTAATACCACACACCTTATAGGGACCTTGGATAAATTACATAATTACCACACCTATCATAAAGTCAAAAAAGGATCTTAATATTGAGTTTCAATGTCATCTTGAAGAGTTAAGAGACTTGTACGGACTTGTTAATGTCACTTGAAGGTAAAAAACACTACATAGGTGTCCTTTGAGTTTCCACAAGTTATAAAAAATCATGGGAAGAAGTTTCATGTTCAAAAATGGAATAAAACCATCTCTTTCCTCCATCACTCCATTCTCAAGCTCTTATAAACGACATACAAGTAAAGTTGGGGGATAATATTTTATCCAAGGTTTGGTACCCCTATGGTATTATAATGTGTCACTTTTTATTAGATTGAGCCCTTTATCTTTACGAACAATCACTAAAGATCCAAACTACATTTTGAAGACTTAAATCCCTATAGGCTGAGTTTTGTCCAACTCTAATGCAAGTGTGAAATCTTTGGATGCATGAAACTAATCAAACTAAGTTACAATATGTTTTTATATGCACCATACACATATATTTACCATGTTGGCAGGTGTGGATGGTCTTTTGGCAAAGAAAGTGACTCTTATGCATAGTTTGAAGTGACTATCAATACTTATGTGTTTCAAGGGTCTCTAGATTATCTAATGTAGTAAATTTTTTATTTAAACATTTTATCCATATTTTAATTTAAATCAAATTTTCTCCAATCCATGAATGATGTTTGTATTTCTCTCTAAATGCCATTGTGCTCTTTTCTTAAGACTGTATATTTGGAGCTACCTATGTATAGTAGTTGAAATGTCTTATTTTCACCTTGTTCAATCCATGGTGTCTAGTATTGAAGTCTTTATGACTATTGAAAATATTAACCAAAAATTGGATTAGGAATTGATATAATGTTAAAGTTTATAAGGCTCAAATATTATTTCTCTTAGTAGCTTGTATAGGCAAGAAAATGACGTATGGGTCCTAAACTTGTAGGTCCCCCTTTGGATTAAAGTATAATTATCCATAAAATAATTTTAGTGTATAATTTGAAACATGATTCAAGTATAATGAAATAGAACATCTTGATGAGTGACTAGCTAAACAAGGTTTGAAGTGATTGGGTAATTAAAGTGCTAAAGAGGTCTACAAACTTAATATCTCTACACAGGCTTGAGTTTAGTAAAGAGAAACAAAGTTTGAAGATGAATTGAAAAGGATAATGGAATTAATAATATTTATAAATACCCATAAATTATGTTGAAAACTATATGTGTCATGGTATATTTTAAAAGGCCAATAAGACCATATACATAGTCAAACTCTCATATAGTCACCTATAGCCATATACGTACAAGTTTGCCTTGAATAGTAAGGTTGATGAATTTTGGAGTTTAAAGACATTAAAATGTTCTTAATATATAAAAAAAACATGACAAATCTATTTGGATATTTATATAATAATAAAAGGAGGCCATGGATTTCTAAAACACAATTCAAATTCTCAAAGATGACACCTATAATCAGAACATAAAGAAAATTGAGAATAAGTACAATAGACTATAGGGTCATGGTGGTCTAATATTGAAAATTAAAAGGTATCAATATTTAAAAAATTATATTTAATCATTGAGATTTCAAATAATGGAATGGATATCTTGCAATCCATATATACACTCAAACCTCTCTAATAGAGACCTATAGGTTTATAATGGTGAGCAAGCTTTTCCAAACTTAGTGGTATAGGTAGATTAATTGAAAATAGTTGAGATTTGACTTAGGATATGATGGGAGTTATTAAGAAATAAATATAAATATTAAACATGATGGTAGATGTTATTCAAAGAGAACTAGACTAGGCCTAATCAAATAATGAAAACTCTGCCCACTCAACCAAGGGAAGACACTAGCCTACTCATTCTTGAGAAGTTTTTTTTGTTTAGAGAGGTATAAATGAATTAAAGAGATAAAAGAGAGATTAATATAAGTGAATTTTATTTTATGGTGATGAGAATAGTTCCATCACAACTTCAAACTCAATCAATAAAAAATGTAGAATCATGACAACCCTATTTAGTCATACACAAGCCTAAATGCATACACCTATATGGGTAAACCTAATGAGATGTATATTTAGTTGGATATGGGATGATATATTGAGAACCCTATGAATATTTTCAGAGATATTCATAAACATTTTATGTAGTCCTAGACCCATAGTAGTGAGAGAAATGGAGAAATATAGTCAGCTAGGGTAAGTTGAGCAAGATGGCTTAAGAACCTTAGGCCTAATAAAATGAGGTTATAAGGGATATAATGGATATATAAGGGTTAGATAATAATTTTAAGGTGTCAAGGTTAAATTTATATAATTAATTTAGGTGTTTTAAGCTCAAATAAAACTTAGAATTTGCACTTTCGGGCCCCAACTCTCCTAGACCTCACTAGCACTATCTACCAACTCATGAGGTTGTCAAATTTTTATAATATCTCACATGAAAAAATTCATGGTGCCTAAATATTTTAGGAATGATGAGGTACATTTTTATAATCAATATTAATGGTGTTTTTTGTTCATATAAGGCCTATCTTTTATGAACAATCATTCAGACCTTCAGCCACTTTCAAGCTACCTAGTAGAGCCAAAATGAACTGATGAGAGAGTAAAGAACTTATATGCATCAAGATGGATTTTAAAAATTAAAAATGACCTAAAACATGTTCAAGACTCCCCTGAACATCATCTTATTCCACTTTTTTGTACAATATTGTACAAAACTATATATAATAGACCTAAAGTGATTATTTTATGTTACTTGATAGGTTTATACAAGGTCCCAAAGCTTTAAATTTTACATGGAGAATGGGGAGGAAATAATATAACTAAATAAAATTCTTATATATGGTTTGGAATGTTTTGGAAGCATGTAGAGTCAATTTTGAGTCTCTAGGTAGGGAGGCCTAATTAAGGCCTAGTTAAGAGAGAGAAACAACAAAAAAAGATACCTCCACTCACTTTATGATCCTAAAATTAATATTGAATCTATAAATACATACTGGGTCTTATAATATGCCTTCATATTCTAAGTACCATCCTTAAAATTTTGTACACAAGGAAGTTTACATGATTTTAGGGCTACAAGGAATGAGGCCTAATTAGAGCTTTTAGTAGATAAAGAATTCTTAGGGATATTTTGAGACCTAAAAATGAATTTTTATAGGTAAAATATTATTTTAATATTCCATCCATAAATATTTTTTGAGTTTAAGAATAATAATTCAAGTATTGACACTTGTATACAAAATCTACCTAAGGAGATGAAGAGCCTTTTAGATACCTAGAAAGAGAAGGAGGTGATGTATCAAAGAGAAACTAAAGGGGTTATATTATAGGTGTCAATATCAAATAAAATATTTAAGAAAACTTTATCTGACCATCAAGAAGTCCACTTATCCTTTGACAATCCAAATCAAAGATCAATTTTGGAGAACTAGTCAAAGTGTCAAGTAAGCATTCTAACTCCTACACCACTTGGAGTAAGGGAACATCTTTAGAGGAGTTTAAAATGGTTTTTAGTACCTATTTATTTAGTTTCATAACTCCTCTCTAATTCATAACTCATGAGACACTTCTCATTTCTCTCTCTTCTAAGCCTTTCTCTTCTTCTCTCTCATTTGTGTTATATATTGAGCCTTAATTGTCTAAGTTTTTGTCCTCTACCTAAGTATGGTGAAGCCTTGATCATTTAAAACCTTTGATAAATAAATAAAAACCTAGTTTACCTTATTCATAGACTATTTTAATGTGTATGTTAGGCTAGTTTATCTTTCTAATGAATAGGTTCACTTCCTTGGCATGTTGTCCTTGTTATCATTCATATTCAATTTTGAAAGTCTTTTTTAGGTCTCTTGAAGTGTTCAAATGAAGTGTGTATGAGTTTAGTGAGTTTTATCTTCACTAGTGTCATGTCATGACCTCTTGTTTAGTCCTCATAGATCAAGATTGGTTCACAAACATCCATCAAAATTACTTGTGTAGAAAGGCAAATTTAGATTAGTGTCATGTGTAGGTTAGGCTCTTGTTTGAAGTGAAATTATAGTTGGTTGGTAGTGATAAGTTTACATTCAGTTCATCACCTTATTAAGTTAGGTTTATTTCATATTTTCTCTCTCATTTTTCATCCAAACAAGTTAGTAGTATAGGTGATGATCTTCAATAGACATATCAAAGGAGCTAGCCCTTCAATCTAGAGGTTTATCCCTAGTATAGATAACC
Organism: Torreya grandis; assembly: GCA_037957365.1. Taxonomy (NCBI): domain Eukaryota; kingdom Viridiplantae; phylum Streptophyta; class Pinopsida; order Cupressales; family Taxaceae; genus Torreya; species Torreya grandis. The sequence goes on along the minus strand of JARHVA010007526.1, from coordinate 339,402 downwards.
CATAGTTCTATGGGTAATATCATTATTTCACTCAATTGTATTAGGATTTAACTACCTCTCCAAGGTGAAAAATTGATTGACAATAGTTCAATATTCTAATATGGGTGGTGTACATTCAATTCTATTGGAATTCAATGGCCTTAGCATAACTTCTATCAACCCCATTGTGGTTCTAAATTTTTGGATTAGTACATTGGGTGTTATTTCCTAATTTGTGAGGGTTGGAATATGCATCTTTCTAATTCAAGGTCTTGATTATTTCTTTAAAATTGGGAATAAATCACTCTAAATTCACCATTAATTCAAATTATCCAATTGATTATACAAGGGGCACATTTCTCCATCATCAATTATAGGTTATTTTAGATGTTTAAATCTAGATTTATATGTTAAACTAGTCTTGTAAACTTAGCAAATATGTATCAAGGATCTACCCTTCATTTTAACCTTTCTTAAAACTAAAAGAATCATATTCACAATCTCATTGGGTATAATTAAGTATCAATTAATCCAACCTTGATTAATTTGATTATATAGATCACTTATAACCATAAAATGCCTAAAATCTAATATATATCATTCACTATTAGTTACAAAACATTGACAACTTTCCTCCTTCCTAGATAATTGTGATTAGGATAGGATAGTAGTATCAACACCATTGTCCCTAATCTAACATAACTATCATTGACCTAAAAACAATTAAACCTTAAAAAAAAATTATGTATATGGGTCGAAATAAGAATGTCATTAACCCTTATATGATAATCAATTCAAAATAACTAGTATAAATACAAGTCAAAGCCAATTTACTTGGATATTAAAAAATCACTTCTCAAGCTTCGACATACTACTAAATTTCAAAGCACACAACTAAGCTATTATAACTTATTCATCCCTATTTGCATATCAATCATAGGATTGGTCATACTAAAGGCTTGAATAACTCAAATAATATCCTATGATCCATATTTGTCAAGTTACAAGCTATATCATTGCATCCACTCACATATAACATTCTATAATATTTTTCACACACATACCAACACATAAGGGAGAACTATATGAGTCTGAGAACTCATTTTTTAGTATTGTATATGTATTAAGTGTTCATTAGCAAAGGGGTCTTTGAGGTCATCTTGACACATGATACCACTAATACATTTTGGGTAAGGTAACATAATATAAAGTAGAGAGCTAGAGTTTGAGCTAAAAAGAGTGATAAACCCTTTGCAAAAGATCTATATACATCAGATGAAAAAAATACACAAGAGTCAATCTAAAGAGCTATTTTATAAATTTAAAATTAATATTTTGGGTCTTCCCACATTTTTCATAAGGTCAACTAAAGTAAATTATCAAAATATTCACCACAAAAGGAATTTATCAAAAGGTTCTCTCATAAATACACATCAAAGGTCATTGATTATTCTTAGCTTAACACTCTTTATTGATAAATTTCATACTATTACATATTAATTAAATATACCTTTTTATTTTCAAATCAATATTATTCACAAGGAGAAACCATAAGCTAAGTATAAAGCATATCAAATAAAGTCAAGAGCCATCATTGTGTTTAACCCTAAATTTTTAGATAAGTGGGGGTATTTAGGGTTAAGAACATATAAATTATTGATCACAAGGGTGATAAATAGAGTTATAGTAAGACAATTAATTTTTTAAACTCAAATAATCAATATTTTGAATTTAAAAATTGAGATATGCCAAAAATAGAAATTAAAATTATTAATTAATTAGAAACAAGAGTATTTAGCTTATTTAGTATGTGCACGTAGATCTAGATTGAAACAAGGTGGAAGTGGAATAGATAAGGATTTTGCAATAGTTATCAAATTTTAGAATTTTTCACTTTGTGCCTTGAGACACTTGCATCAGATCTAGATAGTTGCATTAGAGTTAGTGTCTGAGTTGGATGTAAATATCTAGTATAAAATATTAATTGGATCTAGATACAACTACCTAGATCCTTCTAGGTTTTTTATCCCCTTTTTTATGTATATATATCACACACATATGCTATCACTCTTCATAAAATAATCAAACCCTATCTTCATTACCCTTGGAGTGACTAAAAAAATGGATCAATGGGAACATGGAGTCAATCTACCCAAAGACCCCTCTATCAATGGACATTTCTTACTTAAATAATACTCTAAAAAAGGCATCAGACTTATGTATTTATCTCCTACCTATTATCTTTTGTGTGCATAAGGATACAATGTGTGATAATCAAGTTCATAGAATGACGTAGCTTGTAAATTGGTAAATATGGATAATGGGATACTCCTTTAGTACTTTAGACCTGTAGGGATGCTACTCCTATGACTAATATGGAAATAGAGATGAATATGGAAAGTGATTAACCATAAATTGGATATGGATCCTATTTTGGTTAGATAGGGTTAAGAATATATAAATGAATAAGCATATAGGTAATAAATAGATCTATAGCATGCTAGATCATTATAAAACTTAGATAGGACACATAATGAATTTATTATACTAAGATATACTAAATTTGGAAAGTATAGTTAAGATAGATATGGAAATGTAAATAAATAAGATACTTAGTTTTATCTTATGATAATAAAGATCTAGATATAGAATAAGCAATAAGTAGGCTAGAAGAATATTTTAGAATAGTTGCCAAATTCTAGATTAGGTGCTTTTGTAGTTACAAACACTTACGTTAGCTTAGGATAGTTATGTTGATGCTAGTGTTTGGGTCAAATTCAAGTGTACTTTATGTAATATGTAATGAAATAAGATACAACCACCTAGATGCTTTTGGGTTTTTATCATCTTCACTATTGTACATTCATAATTGGTTCATGGACTGTCACTACTTGTCAAATAGAAAAACCTTAGTTCTTCATCACCATAAGGGTTGTGAGGAAAAATAGGTTAGTGTTCGCATGGTTTTAAGCTACCAAAAATAACCCTCTATCAATGAGATCTACCTACATATCCAATACTCTAAAGAGGGCCTCAAAATTATGTAATTTTTTCTTATGTGTTGGCTTGTGTGTGCATCATTCAATATGTGGAAAAAACATACAATAGTGACCTAGCTTGTAACATGGAAAATAAAGCTCTTGGGATAATTATTCAGTTCTTCAAACCTATAAATATGTTTTTCATGTGAGTTATATGTAAATAGAATAAAATAAGGAAGCTTTTATCACTTGAATTATTAATTGAATAATTTTAGCAAGTTTATTGGTGAGTAGGTGAGAAGTTTCTAGGTGAGGAATGAATGAGAGTTGATATTATATTTATACAAATCTATTTATAAAATATCTCACATAATAACACTTAGGCCGACCATTAGGATATTTTTCATTTGAAAATTAGATGAATTTTAGGGCACTTGACATTAGGTATCTATCTAGGACATAAGTATTTAAGGAGCATAAAAATAGGTTTAGGATCAAAAATTATAGAGGCATAAGATAAGTAGGTTTGAATCATTTTTGAGTAAGATAAAATGCATGGGTCATCAACATAAGAATAATCAGACTAAAAGATAGTCCAAGGGGCACAAGAGAATAGATGCAAGATTTATGGAAGTTGTAAAGGTCTAAAATTGAGAGGAACAACCAAGTGTAGGAGACTAAGGTGATATATAATTTATAAATAGTGTCTACATTTCCCCCATTTAATCTAGTAATTAAATCATTAGTTTAAATAAAAGGAATGCATACCTAAGTGTGTATAACACACCTTGTCTTTATTTGAGTCCAACTTGAGTTCTTTGATAGTGATTGACCTAAACTAATATCATTTTATAGTATATAATTAGTGCATATGATTTGTAATTGAAAGTATTGAAATTATTGAAATTGAATGAGAGTAAGGTTTAGGAGTACACCTCTGTATAGATGCAATTATCTTGCCTATTGACAACTTGATTTGAAATATATATCATTATGAATCACTTAAATTGAGATTAGGATAATTATAAATCTATATCTAAGGAGATAGAGATAAATATATGAGGTCCCATTCCCCCAACCTTGGAGAAAAGATGAATTACCACCTGCTAGTTGAGAATAGCTCAACCATGCAACCCAATTATACTTATAACCTAGTGAGTGTGAGAGAACCTAGTTAACTCACACTATAAAAATAGTGAGAATGTATGATATAATGAAATCCAACATAAAATATTATCAATATTTAGTGATTTCATCATTTCAACCATACCAAAAATAAAACCAACTACTATAGTATACTAGCTTAATATAGTTCATAAAAGTCCAACCTATTGGGTGGTGATAGTCCTTGAAAGTGTTTTGAATCTAAAACTAATTTGTAATTTACAATATTAGGCAAACACTACATATCATATGCAACTTAGATATGTCTCATGTTGAAACTATGTATAACAATTGTATCTACGTATAGAATTGTACCACAAATCTGAATCTAAATTATATAACTATGTACTTTGACCAAATTGTAAATTCACATAAGTGTGGGTGACATGTTACCATAACATGCCCCCAATATACATGGAAAAATCTAAAAATTAATATAAGCTCCAATGTGGAGGACATATTTACAAATAATTCCCCCACTATAATCTAGGTATGTTTAATATTGAATAAGTGTGGAGAACATGTTTCTAAAACATGCCCCCACTATATATCTAAAACTATGAATGTGTGTAATTTTTGCCTTTATTACATGCCACCACTAAATCTAAAACCATGACTATGTGGAATCTATGCCTCTGTGACATTACTCTACTAATATGCCCACCTTTGAGTTGAGGGAAAAATATAAACTGGTAATTACCTCACCTCAAAAGGATAAGATAACCATATAAATAATTGTGAATGAACCATATAACATATATGATAGCATGTCAAGGTAAATGTATCACTAAAGCACATATACTATGATTAAATTAAGGCCTAAGATACATGATAAAGATCATGGAAACTTATAGATAATAATAGTAAAATCTCAATAAGTAACCAAGTACACACACAAGAACACTCAAAATTAAGTCAAAAATCAATGGTCTAAGGAGACATCAAATAATGGGCATGTTCAAATGTCACACAATCAAATGGACATGACTTATTCAAATGTCCAATAATCAAGCATGTATATTTGTAGTAATATAAAATGTCATTTAATTTAATGAGTTCCACTTGAGACCACCCTATCCTTAGTTTAATCCTAGACCTATCTTAGGGCCTTTTCTATTAATTTTCTAGCTTCTATGCATGTCTAGCCTATTCCCATTTCTACCAAGAATTACATTGAGCTATCACCTAGGCATCTTCAATTATTTTTAACATGTTCTATCCAATTGTAAAATAGTGTGTCCCCATTTGTCTATAATAAAGTTCACTATTGTAAAAGGTTGTAGTATTATTGACCCTTAGATTCCCTTTCCCAATTGTCTTAGGGTTAGCTTAGACTCATTTCATGTTTGGAAAAGCATTAGAACACTATATAAATACCAATCTCACTCATTTATTAGATAATACTTCTCATTAACAAGATCAAAAATAATTGTGAAAATTAAGGTAATTGATTCATATTTATCCCTATTTCTACATACATCCATATATAATATCATGTAGATCATTTTTACATAGGTTTATAGTCTTGATTCACACTTAAACTATTAAAATTAGCATTCATACTCAGGAATACTAGCATAACTATCACTTTTACTAGCACTTAGATTGGGAGAATTACATTGATTTTGATCCCCTTTGAAGGTATTGGTATGTAGGAAGTGATAAACACATGTAGTTTTGAAGTCATGCCATCCTACCCTAATAATAGCATTCTCCTTCGACTTGTGTTCATAAAAACCATATCAAACATGGAAGCTTAGGGTTCCATAGTGAAATCAATTAAAGCAAAAAACATATGACAATTCAGGTCTCAATTATATAGGCATAGGCTTCCCAAAACAAAGTAAAGGTCTACCTAGAATTTCATTTCTTCACCTACATGGGGTCATTATTGCTACACATAAGGTTTATAGTGTAGTGTGATTCTGTTAAAGGACACACTATTATCTAAAGATGGTTCTAACACCTGTATTCCATTGACAACACTCATCCCTACTCCTACATCACTTCCTAGCATATCGCTTGTCTATCTCAGTCATATTTTCTAGTTAAGTGCCATTTTATAATTCATTAATATTTATAAAATATTTAAATAAATTAATTATTGTGAAAATAAATGGCTATTGATAATGTAGTAATTTATTCCCTAATTTATTAATCAATTTTTTTTAAACCTATGGTTACATTACATAATCCTAAAAAAATAGATAAATCATTTGGTGAACCCAACTTACTTCAAATAATGCCCAAAACCCTAGCCCTAGATTCTCTTCAATTTTGTATCCTTCTATTTTGTGTTTATTAATTAATTTCAAAATCTTAGATATGGTTCATTATTTTATTTCTAAAATATTTCATAGTTTAATTTATTCCAAGGTTCAAAATATATAACTTTTTGTTTTCTTACTTTTCAACCTATAATGGCAAAATTTGATAACCATTTGATGAGACCAATAAGAGACAATTAAAATTTTTAATTTTTAAGAATTTATATATGTAATATGACCTTACTCTTATTGTTTAAGAATATATTTTTTATTCCACTACAAGTCAATCCTCTAACCCCATAGATGCTAATATTGTTACACCTATTATGGAGGTAACTAATATATCATAAAAACCTACTATAACTAGGCAACTCTCATTAGTGGTAACACCTCTTATGGTTGATACACTCCCTCCTCTCCAAATATACAATCCCTTAGGCATGCTATTTACTCTCTATAAGCTAAGGTGTTACATCTTGATTAGGGTTCCACTATACCATATCATGCCTTGGACTCTCATGTTCTCCTACATACACTAGTAGCTCAACATATAGCGGAAACTCTTTTGCCATCCAAATTTGTGGCACCTAAGATTACTTTATATGATGTTAATGGTGACCCAGAGCATTAGCTATGCACTTTTCATGTAGTATGTTTAGACTACGTGTCCAATGATTATCTCTTGAATAATTTTTTCCCTCATAGTTTAAGGGACTGTGAATTACAATGGTTTTATGATCCCCTAATTAGTCCATTACAACATATAATCAACTAATATATATGTTTTTGACACATCTATTGATCACCATTAGTGACAAAGTTTCCTATGCTCAAGTCACTCATCTAAAGCAAAAATCTAATGAGCCAATAGCTGAATATGTCTTATGATATAAAATGATATTAGTAAATATGACTAGCCCCATGGTAGATAGGGAACTCCAAAAAATATTATAGAAAAGTTTATTACCATAATTATATGAATATATATTATTCAAACAAATTCCATCATTTATATATCTACACTATACAGTGAAGGAATGGGAAGTCAAACTTCTCTCCATGGGAAAGTTAAAGTACAAAATCAAATTAGATTCCACTAATAAGAGTTAAAATAAGCTCCCATATAAGGTGAGGCCCAATGAAAACAAGAATGATAAAAAGAAAACAATTAACATAACCTCAAAGCTAGATCCTCATGTGGCTTTATCATCTCCTCCAAGGATACCTTTTATGAATCTTCTTGAATCTTCAACTTGCATTCTCCATCAATGTTTCAAATTGAATGTCATATCTCTCCCTCTCATCAAAGATGTTGATATGACTAGGCCTCTTCCAAACAAGTATGATTCCAATGAATTTTATAATTATCATAGGGCCCCAAACCATACTATGAATAGATGTATTAGCTTACGACATAAGATCTAAGATTTGATAGATGCTAATATCATTAATGTGAGCACCCCTATAGAAATAACTAAAACATAAGAAACTAAATAAAAAATAATGAAAAACTTTTCTTATTTATTTCCAAAACATAAAACTAATGAGATAGTAGATAATTTGGGTATTCATTATAATTATCATGCATATCCACTACCAGCATCATATCATATAAATAAAATAGACACACACCCTCTAAATAATATCATTGGTGTGTAACATAATATAGTGTTAGCTAGGCCTCTTATCACTTCTCAAGATAGGAGATCATTGATGATTACTTAGATTTATACACACTCTGTGTATGATCTTAAATTGATCATCATCTTATTTAGATTGTCATGGTTGAAAATAGATCAAGCATCAATACATGTACTATTACACTTATACATCACTTGGGCTATTTAGATTAGGATATTTCTTTGATAGACATAGTTATTCTTGGATTTAATAACCATGTCTAGAGTTCCATTGGGGAGATCATAATTCCATTATAGGTTGGGCTCACACATGTGGTGATTAGAGTCATAGTTTTATCTAGTGCCAAAACATTTTATATGTTATTGGGTAGGCCTTGGATACAATAGCTTCGATCCATTCCCTCCACCATATGCAAATGTCTTAAGTATATACATGATAATTATATTATTATAGTTGAGGGCATTCCATATGATTATACTTTATATACTTGATATCTAACTACATAGTAGTCATCATTAATATCTCCACACATATATTACATTATCACACCTCAAAAATTAATTCATCCACAGTGTAAGTGAGGTTTACTTCTATAGCATTACCACATATACACACTCTCCCATAGAGATATTTATTAGAGATAATCTTGCCTTAAAGACATATTGTGGATTACAGAGAGCCTATATCTAACCATTCCCACATATATCAGTGTTAGTAAATCCCCAAAGCACTCTGCATAGAGCATCCATGCTAGTTATAGATTTTTATATTAGATGGGTCCCCAAGAATCCCATAGTTCATAGGCCATTTCAATCAACTCCATAGATTCATAGCCATAATCCATAACCAATTTCATCTATAGATTATTTAGTACATCTAGTTCCCATATATCAGATACCTCATTACACATCACTTGTGGTCACTCTTCATTTACTTGATACAGGTCACCTTAATAGCGAGCCTCTTGCAAGACTCATTAGTTAGTATGCTCCTATGTTACTTGTACATAGTTTACTTTATCTTAACCCTTATATATAGTTTAATTTTCATGTTGTTTTTATATATATAATACTCAAAATACATAATAAAAAAATATTATGTTTAAAAATATAAAAACATTCAAATATTTCTCAAAAAATACAAATTTTAGATTGTATGCATTTCCATGTTTACATCCCTTCCATTTTCTAGGTACTACATCTATTACCTATGTTAGTGTAGTAATTTTTATCATACATGCATGCTTCCCTTATTCTCTTCAAGTGTTCATAGATTACTATAGGACTCTAGTCCTCTACATAGATCTAGATTTACTACTATCCATAGATTGGGGCCATACTGATAAACACCAATTTAACATTGATATATCAATAGATTGAAGACATCATACACATAGGTTTTGATTTATCAGGTTATATATTTATATACTCCATATCACAGATTTAGCATTAATTATATCTTGGTATTGATCATCCTATACCACACTAATTTATTTATGACTACTAATACTATATACTCAACATATATACATATTTTCTCTTATATGGATTTGTACCAAATTATTATTACATACTTTCATTTTGAGCTTTACTAGTCTAGATTTCATTGTCTCTTTGATTCTACATCTACTCAAGGGTGTTTTAATATGCCATTATCCTTTCATTATTTTTATGATTTAGACATGTGCCCATGTCCTTGTGTATGTTTATTGATTGTGTATGTAGACATTTGAACATGTCCTTCCATGTGTCTCTAAGCCAAACTTGAATGTTATTTTACATATATAGACATTTGAACATGTCCTTGTATGTGTTTATTTTTCATACTTAGTGACATGTGCCCATGTCCCTTGTATTTTGGCCCCTTAGCCTACTTTGTGTGCCTCATGTATTTATATGTATGCTTTCATGTATGTGTCATGTGGATAACACTTATCTCTTGCTTGTTGATTTCACATCTAGTTTGTAATGCCATGAGGGACATCATGCATCTCCCCTTCCTTCTTGGGTGTTTTTATGGACATCATGCCCTATCTTCCCAAGTAGTTTACTCAGATTATATTTATTTTTTTCATATACATGCTTTCATTTTTATATCTATCTTGATAACCTTTTAAATGTTATATCTAACATACATCATACATTACCAACTTTGCTCAATGTATTTTATATTCTGATGTCATGTATACATATTATATTAGTTTATCATGCAAATATCATATATTTTTAGTCTAACAAACATGATGCATATATTTTATTTTGAGTAAAGTTATTGTAGAAGTTCAAAAATCCCCTTAAAATGGGGGGCATTCACAAGGGTTTGTCACAAAGATCAAGGCATACTAGTGCACTCAAAACACAATTTTTAATAATGCAAATATATATTATAGAGCTTAGACTCAAGAAAATACAATGAAATATAGCCATACACATATCAATCTCAATTTTTCCTAGAAAAAATCTTTGGACAATAGTGAAATACACTGCCAAAAGTGTAGTGAACTATAGTCCACCTACCGTGATATTATCCAATAGCCTAAAAAATTATAAAATTATTAGAAAGGTGTAGTAAGTACATTTTTGATTTTCACAATCTTAATCATATATTCTCATAAATGATCAATATATATTTTGTTTTTACTTAGAATTACAAAGGTTTCCTTTGATTATGGGCATCATGCATAACATGACCACTCCCATTTTAGTTTTAGATATGCATAGACACAAATTACTATAACTCAGTCTAGAATCCATATGCATAGATATCAAAATTAGGGGCATGTGTATGTCATAGTATTTCCATATGCCTACTTTTACAATAGTTCTCTTAGATGAAATGACAACTCTATGTCATCCTCCAAATTATATACTTCAAACACCATATGCACTAGATTACATAAGATCAATGCCTCATTACATCTACAATAGTTGGCATTCCTGAGTTCCTAAGTGGCCTAGAACCATCTTTTACAGCTTAATGACACCACATAGTTTTGGTTTTAAATTCTTTTACTACACATAGGTATTCAATGATGGAATCATGACCTACTTGAGTTCTTTAGAAACTTATATAAGAGGTTTAGATAACTCATCAATCCAATCCAATTTATTCATATATTATGATCCACCAAACAAGGGTGGGAAATGATGGAGTGAAGGATATATCAAGTTCTTGATCCACCACACATGGGGATAAGGTAAGCCAATAGCTCAGTCTAATATATTCATCATTTGATCACGATATACATGAACACATATAATTTCACTAGGTTTTTGCATTGGTTCACGTACCTAGTTAGGTGTATTCATTACTTTCCTCTCTCACACACCTCTTTACTTATTTTGTCTTTGAGTTTGATATTTATTAAGGATTGATTCATATATGTTTCATTTTTAGGACACGTAATGGATCTTAGGTCACAAACTCAGACCCACATTCATGGGCTTCACCTCATAGGTAAGTCTAGGTATGTTTCTCTTTCCTTTATCCTAATCATTTCACATTTTTACATTTTTATAATAAAGGGGTGGGAATGTAGTCATATAAAATGTCATTTTAATGCAATGAGTGTCACTTGAGACCACCATATCCTTAACTTAGCCTTAGACCTATCTTAGGGCATCTTTTGATCCTTTTTCAGCTTTTATGTGTGTCTATCCTATGCCTAATTATACCAAGAGCTAATTTGAGAAATCACCTAAGCATACCTAATCCTTTTTCACATGTGTCATCTACCTAGATAATAATACATCCCCATTAGTCTATAGTAAAATTTGATATTTTAAAAGGGGGAAACACTATAAACCCTTATCTTCTCATTCCCATAATGGATATCTTTTTACTTGATAAAGTGTCTTAGGGTCAGTCTAGACTCATTTCATGTCTTGAAAAGCATCAAAACACTATATAAATACCACTCTCATTTATTTATAATATATATGGAAATTTTCATGAATAAGCTTAGAACTAGTTGTGCAAATTAAGGTTAATAATCCCTATTTACCCGTATTTCTATCTACATCCATCTATAACAACCCAGAGCTCTATTTGCTAGTCTTAATTCACACTCAAATAATTAAAATTGGCATTCATACTCAGGCATACTAGCATCACTCTAACTTGCACCAACATTTAGATTAGGAGAACTAGATCGGTCTTGATCCCCTTTTGAGGTATTAGTATGTAATAAACTCTTAACACATGGGGTGTTAGGTCAAATCCAACCTACTCTAATAATTCCACTCTCCTTCCACTTGTGTTCATCAAAACCCTAACAAGCATGGAGGCTTATGGTTCTATAGTGAAATAAATCAAAGCATAGAATAGACAATAATCTAGGTCTTGATCATACAAGCACATGCTTCCAAAAATAAAGCAAATCCCTAATTAGAATTTCACTAATTCACCTACACATGGTCATTAGTATTACATGTAAGGTTTATATCATAGTTCACTACTATCAAATAGGGTTGTGTTATTATTTGAAGAGGTTTCTAACACTTTTTCTTCATTGAAAACACTTTGCCCTGATCTTGTATCACTTATTAACCCATTGCTTGTCTATATTAGTCACATTTTCTAGCTAAGTACACTTTTGCTAATTTGTTGTTATTAATAAAATATTCAAATAAATCAATTATTATTCAAATCATTAGTTGTTGATACTATAATATTTTATTCCTTGATTTATTACTTAGTTTTTTATCATTTAGGGTTACATTCCATAATCCTAAAAATATATAAATTGCCATATAATAGGCAATGATATATCACATGTTAAATAAGAAAACAACTTCATGAGGACCAAAAATAATGGAGCATATTCAAATTCTCAATATATAAATATATAGCAAGGTAATACACTCATGTAAGTGCATAAATGAAAAAATAAGAAACCAACATAAACATATCATAGTAGACCTTGGATCAAATGTGTTAGCAAAAAATATCAAGCACATAACATATCAATTACACTAAAAAATATATAAGCATAGATAAAGGCATGTGTAAGAACATACTCTCTCAAAATTGATATTGTAAAGTGACCATAGAATGATATAACCTGTAAGTATTATGACAAGAAGGTGGATGCCCCCAATATCCTAGTAATGTGATAAGAGGGAAATCACAACATACATAAGTACATAGATCATGTATCTATATATGCCTATATTACACTTAAATAGAAGTGTGAAATAATGTGTGTGTATAATTAACTAATATGTTATCCATCAACATATAACTAACAACATAGATACCAAGGAGCCAATAATATAAGTACATGCCAAATAAAGTTTTGAATTTTTGAATGTTTTACTTTTTTGGTATTTTGGAATATGCCAAATAAATAACTACCCTATGATCTCATCCAATGGATGGTAATAAATAAGGAGTGGTAAATGTATACCCTTACCTAAATAATATGTGTCATATGTGTGTATACTATAAGTAGGAACTGTCATCTTATCTAGTAAAACCATGAAAAACTTCAAAAACCATGGTTACTAGTAATGAACGAAACCATATATAAAGCAAAGATTCATAATACAAAATTACCAAAAGACCTTGACCTAAATAAGATGTATCATATGGTAATTTTACAATTCCTACTTATAATATTCACACATATGACACATCTTATTCAAGTCAAGGTATACAAAATTACCAAAAGACCCTGACCTCAATAAGATGTGTCAAATGGTAATTTTGTATTTGGAATATTTACTTTAGATATGGTTTCCTTGATTACTAGCAACCATCATTTTCCAAGTTTTAAATTATATGTGGGAAAAAATGAGCTAATATGTAGCATAATAGATCATTATTTTGATCTATTTATGACATTACACTAAATAGATCCAACATAAAAACTAGATGTCATATGTTTATTCAAATGTTCCATATCATATCTCAGAGATGTAAATAATTTCAAGGTGCATATATTAAATTCATAATTTGGGTCAACTATAATATTTTGACCTTGTTTTCCATATATGTAAGGTTCAATGATTTGATGTTTTGAGGAAAGAGTGGTAATTTCTTCATATGAAGGCACGTGTCTAACATACCCTTTTTAGACACTTTTTACTCATTATTTACTTATTACTTTTGTATCAGGTTTGGATATTCTTTTTGTTTAGGTATTAGATCCTATTCTATTTATTCATTTGTCTTGTATTTTCTTGCATTTATAGGTTATTGTTATTTTGCATTGGCCAAATGTATCTTTAAATGATTTGTATTAGTATTACCAATATAGACTAAGCATTGATGGTCATTTTGATCATATGTAGAAGTAGGATGAGTGATCCCTTGGTAATGTTTTCCCAATCCTTGACCATGATAACAAATATTTTTGCAAATATTTCATTCCAAAACTATATTGATTGTAAAATTGAGTATCATTATTGAGATGCAAATTTGTATCCTTTTCTTGATCTATTTTTTCTTTTTGAACATTTTCTTGCTCTATGTTTGATATTGTCAACTATTTCTTCTCTAAATTTTTATTTGGTACCCACATTTGTTGTTTTGGTACATGTGCTTTAGGAAAGGTATTCATAATGTGAATGGTTTGCATGAGTGATATATTAATTATAGGATCACCACTATCTTTGAGACATTATATTTGGTTTTTTAATGTAAAATAATAATATGTATGATGACCATGTATTCTAAGATATGCACTATAGTATTTCAATCTCCTTATAAGATGTGGAGGTAAATTAGTCACTTTGTCTCAAATCATTTCTGTTAGTATTTCACTTGGTTTCTTAGTATTAGTTGGTATGATATTTGGATCACTTGTTTTGGATGTGGTTTGTTGTAACCTTGAATTTGGATAATAAACATTGTTTGGCACAAAATTGGTAGATGAAGATGTAAAACACATGATTAACACTACCATGTGTGGGATTTTGTAGATATGTAATATGATTTCCCAACAATGCAATCTTTGAACTAAAATTATTTTGCCACTCTTCGATTGAATTTATCATAAGGATGAATTTATATTTTAAGGCCTCACAATCAAACACCCTAGGTACCTCAGATTGAACATGTATACATAACCATATACCTTACCCCTTGAAGAAGTGATAGCATGGACCTAGTTAGAGGGATGATAGTTATCACCCTCCTTAGGGTTAGGAAGAAAAAGATCAATATTATTACCATGAGAGTTGTAAAGAGAGCTTAAATTTTGATTTTGTTTTAAAAACCTATAATTATATTATTCAAGTTGTTTATTTAGTCTAATTAATTTTATCAAACATGAAACATAACAAGTAACATCCTTAAAACCTTACAGGATGAAAGTACTACTATTTGAATGGGATATCATGTCACCACACATGCATAATATTTTGTTCAAAGGGTGGATTTTAAATATGATGATAAAAAATTATGATCATATGAGGAGGTGTAATTGCTATAGTGTGATAATGGTAGGCTTACCAAACACCATTTTCATTGTTCAAACTTGCTCTCTCTAGAACCATCTGCATGCTTGCCTCGGCTCTATTTCCACCCCATTAATTAGAGGATATAGAGAAAATCTTTAGCCCATCTCATGCATAGAAGTATGGGGGAACAAAGGATGAAATGTTCCTAATAACATATTTAAAGCCTTACGGGATGAAAGTATTACTATTTGAATGGGACATCATGTCACCACATGCACATAATGTGTCATTCAAGTGGTAGATTTTAAATATGATGATCCATAATTATGATCACATGAAGTGGTGTAATTGATGTAGGGTGATAGTGGTGGGCTTCCTAATCACCATTCATATTATTCAAACTTTTTCTCTCTATGACCATCTACATGTTTACCTTGTCTCTATTACCACCACATCAATGGGAGGAGATAGAGAAATGATTGAGCCCATCTCATGCACAAAAGTGTGAGGGAAGAAAAATGTTTGGAAACAACTTAAATGCATGGGTTTCATAGATTTTATGGTGAGAATCACTGATCATGATATCAATGTGTCTTGATATTTTTTATCTACTTGAATAAATGTAAGGTGATAATTCATCGCATAAAAATCACTATTACAAAGGAATTTTTTGGGGAAGCTATTGGCATGTCCTATAAGGGTAAAAAGCTAGTATTTTATGGTAAGAGATATATACATATTAGACATGTTTATAGAAAATCAAAAATTCTAATTTTTTAAAATTTGAACACTTTAAATTCAGGATTCATAAAATAGTAAATTAGGAAACCCTAGGTCAAGTAAGGTTTTGAGACCAAAGGTCAGGGTCACCACAATGTGAAAAATGAAGAGAAAGCAATATAAAGGGATTGGAGGTGAAATTTTGGAATATGAAAAAGGTTTTTCATAAAAATTTGGAAATAATATGAACTTAGAAAAATAGGGAAATAGAATTATAATTTACGTCTTATAGTTCTAAATTTACTAAAACTGGTAAAATGCTAAATTCAAATAATCAATACGATATTTTGGAAAACAAAAAAGATGGTTTATCTATATAAACATAATTATGAAAACCCTCTGATTTTAAAATTTGATCTATTATGAATTAAAAATATGCCAAACCATGTGGAATGTTTTACAGTCAAATCCCTAAAATATTCCCAATAAAGAATCAATTTTTTTGGTCAAATAATAATTTATTTCTAATATATGAGAGGTTTTTCAATAAAATATTATTATTGATAAAATCCAAAAATTAATTTTATAATAAGTTCACCATTCACCGTGTATGCAAATATTTACTATGAATAGTAATTATAAAATTTGAAAAATCCATATCAAATTTTGGAAAACAAAAAGAGGGTTTTTAGTATACTAGCCTTAGTATAAAATACCTATGAGTAAATTTTAAATGGATATATTTGGAGGTATAAATGAACCAATCAATAAGAATCAACTTATAAGGATATACGCATGAAGCCATTGTAACCAAAGGAGTGTAACACCTTAAGATAAAGTTTCAAATTTGAAAATCCATCACAATAAGCTAAAACCCTAAGAGGCTTTGAAGCACTAGATCAAAAAATAAATTCATTCACATGAATTGGGTTTACCAAATTTTTAGATTTAAATTAGATATGGTTCCTACTGTGGTTATATAGGGTTAAGAATATAAAAATTAATAAGCAAAAAGATAATAAAGATATCTATATCACTTCAATTAATTATAAAACTTAGATAGGACATATACTAATTTTATTATACTAAGATATGCTAAAAATGCAAAGTACATCTATTGTAGCTATGGTAATGACAAATAAATAAGATAGTTAGATTTAATGATAATATAGATCTAGATATAAAACAAGAGGAAATAAACTAAAAGAATATTCTAGAGTAGTAGCCAATTTTAATATAGGTGCCTATGTAGCTATGGACACTTGCGTCAACTTAGGATAGTTACATTGATGCTAGTGTCTGGGTCAGATGTAAGTGTCTTGTATATAATATATGTTAAAACAAGATGTGACCACCTATATATTTTTAGGGTTTTCATCACCTTTACTCTAGTGCATTTAGATATGGGTCATGGACTATTTCTCCTTGTCAAATAGTAAAACCCTAGTTTTCATCCTCATAGTGGATATGGGGGAAAATGGGTTAGTGGGAACTATTAGCCAATTTTCACACTCAAGTTTTTCATCTTTAATTTTGGCTAAGTGCATCATTCTTAATTTGTTTATCCCCATATAAAAGTGTCAAGTGTTATTTCCTTTGAAATCCTTTATTCAATCTTTCTGTAAGTTTTATTTTGGTCTTTTTGCTCAAGTTTTATTTCTTTTGGCAAGGTTTTGCTTTGGGTTTTTTGTTCAAGTCTCAAAGGAATTGTTTTGGACTTTTTGTCCAAAATAAAGTCTGAAGGAATTGGTCCATTTCAATATTTCTAAAGGGTCAAAAACAAAAATTTTGAAGAATCTTTTTCTCATAGAAGTGTCCTTTACAAAAATTTTGAAGGGTACATTTTCAATATTTTTGAAGGGTCTTTTCTCAAGAATTGCTCCTTTCAACTTTTTTGAAGGAATTGGATCTTTCACCTTTTCTTAAGGAATTGGTCATTTCAAATTTTTTGAAGGAATTGGCTCTTTTAATTTTTTTTAAGGAATTATTTTGGACATTTTGTTTGAAACAATCTTTCCAAAGGGTCTTTTTCCCATGGAAGTATCCTTTGAAATATTTTCAAAGGGACATTTTCAAATTTTTTAAAGGGTTTTTTCTCTTATGAAGGGACACTTGTAAAAAGTTTGAAGGGTCTTTTCTAAGTCTGAAGAGACACTTTCAAAAAGTTTGAAGGAACATTTCTCAAGAAAAGGGATGCTTCTTTATCTTGTGAAGGGACACTTTCAATATTTTCGAAGGAATTGGTGCTCTCTCAAAAAGTGTAAAAGGTCCTTTGAAAAAGCCCGAAGGGACACTTGCAAAAAGTCCAAAGGGTCTTTTCTCAAGAAAGTGTATAGTTCAATATTTTGAAGGGACATTTCAATTTTGTCAAAGGGAATGTTCAATATTTTTGAAGGGCAAAAATAAAAGGGTCCATGGGAAAATTTTCTAGGAAAATTCCCTGAAGGAATACTCCTAATAGAATGACTAATATATGGACATCAACTTCAAGGAGATGAGCTAGCCATTGGCATTTAAATAGTGTGTCCCAATAAAATCGATGGTCCTCATTCAAATGCTCAAAGATCCAAGGGATCACATTATTCATCCACAAAAATTAGATCAAAGGGTTCATCTCACCATTGATTAGATCAAGATCTAAGTCATTTTCGATGGCTAATCAAAGGAACAATTAACTGAGGGGCTTTGTAGGATTTGAACATTCAACTAAGGTCAAGCTGGGGTGAGATTTTAACAAATGTTTATGGACATAAACATGGAGCTAAAATTCTAATAAATGCCATGAAATCATGCACATAGACTCTAAGTGATGCCTCTCCAAGACCAATAGAATGAAAAGGGCTCTTCCCCATGCCGTTGCACACCTCAGTGAGCTAGTGAGAAGCTATTAATATCAAGACAAATCCACAACAAGTGGACTCATTTGTCATAACTACATTTATGCCATTTCAAAATATCTTCCACTAGTGTAACCATTAAGGAAGCATCTTTTAGATATCATGCTAACTGTTTAACCACTTGAGGTGACATGGATCAATCAAATGACCCAAATGAACATCATTTACAAAGATGGTTATAGCTAAAGACGGAGACTTCTAACTAATTGATTCCTCTTTTGGCACCAAAGGCCTCCTCTCTCTCTTACTTTCTACTATAAATATAACACTTAGGCTAGTGTAAAAACTAACAACATAATGTATGGCAATACCCTACTAGATTGATGTTATATTTTTCCTTTAAGCATTAGTACAAGTCTTTTCTTTCCAGTTTTAAATAATTATCTGAGTGTGTAGGTGATGTATAGTGATAGTAAGTGATGATTTTCCACCTTTTTATATTTTATCCTTCATGCTTGAGAAAAATATATTAGTATAACAAGCCATATAGAGTGTGTTCAAGTGTGTTGAATTGTAGTAAGTGTATAACTATTCTTGGAATGTGAAATTTTCCTTTCAATTCATTTGCCTTGTGTCATTTTATACATCTCACCTCTATACTAAAATACTTGTGTTACAACCTCTTAGAGCTTGAAAATGGTCTATGCATTTTGTTGTATTGTGCATTAGAATATGATATTCATGTGGAAGATAATCTCAGTGCATCACCAATCTTAGACTTCCTTTTGTGTAATTTTTAACTCTTTTCCTTTAAATCAAAATGGTTTAGACAGAGGTTGTTTTATAGAAATACATTCAGGGAGTTGGACCTTTAAATCTATAGGTTCATTTCCTCTATAAGCATACCCATAGGCCTATAAATGTTCTAACATTGCCCAAATCTAGAAGATACTTAAACACTCTCTTATAGGGTGCAAGATTTGGAGATAATAGTTCTGGCATGCCTAGTGGGATTATTGGTCCTAATTATTTACATGTCAAGGTGAATGCTAGTCTTGACAAGCCTAAGGTTGTAGAAATATTCTTAATCCATCATTTGGTGACTCTAAAAGGTGATAATCTCTAGTTGTAGATCAATTTTCCCATGTTATACTTCATGGTCCTCACTAGTTCATCTAGGATTTTTTTATCAAACCCCTCTAGTTGAGACCTTTCTTGAAGAACAACACCCTAAACCATTCCTAATGATTAGAGATCCTAGACAAGGAAGTTTTGAAGAAGAATAATAATAATTTGAATAGATAGGATATTAAGAGGAAAGAAGAGAAATGGATAGGCATCAACCTTTCTTAGCCTTCAACACCCAAAATCTAATTAACCTTCCTACATATGGCCCTATTCCTCCCAATGATACTAAGAATCTCCTCAATTTCAATGGAGAGGGTTTTATTACCCCATCTGAGCATATTAGGGACATTTTAAATTTTTTTAACTTCCATAATGTCACCTAAGCCAATATAGCCATTAGATTACTTTTCATGTCTCTAAGAGGTAAGGCACTTGACTGGTATAGGACTTTGGAAGGTGGTTAGCTTACAAGTTGGGATGGTTTTTGGGAATTATTGGTAACTATATTTAAGAATAAGAGTGACCACACTTTACTAATCCACTAGGTGAATGTGATAAAGAGATGTCTTAATGAATCTATGGGATATTTTAATGAAATATTTCAAAAGACATGGCATAGGTTTTTGCCTATCATGAGACCTCTTCCTAGCTTTGTGTTTCCCACTTATCTCAAGGCCATCGATACTGATGTGGTAGTAATTTTGTAGTAAATGGGAGGATCTACTCTACCAGATGCATATGATTTAGCTATTGAAGTTGAGAATAGATTGATACAAGCTAAAAATCTACCTCTAGAAGTTTCCATGCCTTTATTATCCCATAGTTTGGTTGAAGCTCCAAGCATAACATAAGTTCCTAATGCTAATTTCAAGATAAGAACCTTTACCAAGAAGGTGGATATTGCTATGGATAAATATGAGGAAATCTAGTCATTATGCACTTAGCTTGAGCAAGCTTAGTTCTAAGAAAGTGCTCCACCTAACCCTTAATACTATCCTCAATAAGGCTATAGATCTCCACCCCATTACAACTACCAAAGAAGAGGACAAGATCAACTAGTTTTCAATAGGCATCCCAATTCTTATAATCCAAATTCCACTCCTTCCATGAATGTTGTTGTTATAGTGCATGTTGACTTGGTCCAAGGGGAGGATCATTTAGACCAATGGGGATAACCTTAAGGTTAGTTTATGCATGATGGTGGAGAATATGGACAAGATTTGGTATAAAAAAAATAAATTACTCCTTATGTGACATTAGAAGAAGTGAATATCATACAAAGGGATATTCATGGATAAGGTAGCATCCAGAGTGTAGGTATGATGAACTTTCAAGTAAAGGATGATTATGTGTTGAATCAAAGAACATCAATTGAAACTAACACAAAATCCAAGAAGAGAGCTCTGGGAGATGTTTTGGGAGTACATGTGACTCTAAGTGATGCCTCTCCAAGGCCATAATGTGTGAATCCTAGTGTAATACCTACTACCAGTCATGCTCCTCAACAAAGTCAAAATGCAAGTAGGGTTTTCAAACCTATAATATAATAGGTTAAGAATACCTCACTACCTTTAATAATGTAATATAAGGTGAATAATTCCCCTCTAAACATTTTTTATTCTTTGAATAATACCAAGAAAATCATATCTTTTTAAGAAGTCTTGCATATGCCTAGTCAAAAAGAGCTCTTAAAATAATAGCTCATGAGCATTCATGTATCCCCCTAAACATCAAAACACAATAGTGTATCCCTTAACAATACTCTAATTCATGTCTTAGATCCATCCACCAAATCTGAAAATCCTCCACCCTTCTACCTCACACTCATTATGGGAGACAAGTTGGTTCACAATTGTATTGTAGATAGTGGAGCTAGTACCACTGTCATGCCTAAGGTGGTGGCTAATAAATTTGGATTGAAGTATGAACCACATAGTAAAGGTGTGTTACAACTTGATGGGAATCTACAACTTGATGGGAATCTAACCAAGATAGTGGGATTGGTTAGAGGTCTGAAAGTCTTTCTACATGATTTCCCAAGTTTCCCCATTATAAAGACATTGTGGTGGTAGACCTTCCAACTCATTTTTTTATTTTCTTGTCAAGGGACTTCATAGATAAGATATGAGGGTACCTTTCTACTAATTGGTCTTTTCTAGCTTTTAAAACAAGATATGGAACCTAGGTGACTATAAGGACATATCCCTTATCAAGGTTTCATATTGATCCATATATGGAGACAAGTTCAAATCAGAGTTGTTTAATTAGTAAAGAAGAAGGTGTCATCAATGGTGAAGCATCCTCCCCCCTTGAAGGTATTTCTAATATTTTCCTTGATAATTACAACACTAAAATGCATGGACTTGATCCATATACATTTATAAAATATATTTATTTGGTATTTGATTGTATGCATGAAAAAGATGGTTCAATCCCTTCACTCACTAATGAATATCATTAACTTGAAGGGATTTGGGAAACATTTTTTGATGGATCAAGAAGAAAATTAGGTGTAGGGGATAGCATTATGTTAGTTTCTCCATAAAATAATCAATACTACTCCTCATATATATTGCACTTTAGCTGTACCTATAATGTGGTAGAATATGAAGGCCTAGTTCACAACCTCCAATGGGCAAAGAAGAGAGGGATCAAGAATTTGAAGGTTTATGGGGATAGCAAGTTGGTGTTCCACCAAGTGAGAAATCAAGCTACAAATAAGAATTCCTTGATTAAATACTATAATCATAGGGTATGGGACCTACTTGAAGACTTTGATGCCTTCAACATACAACCCATACCAAGGGATTCAAATGAACATGTTGATAGATTGGTTGTTATAAGAGTATAGTTTGATGTAGTTATTGATATAAGAATGGAGAAATATTAGTCTCATATCAAGGTCATTATGAGGCCTTATATTCTATATAATTAAGTGTCATGATATGTGTTTGAAAGTTATGAACAAACTACACACTTCTTAAAAAATGAGGTAGGATTCTTATCGTGGAACCAAAAGAGACTACATGATCAATATGAAGAACAAGTTATTCAGTTGAAGACAAAAAAGATACCTAAGGGGATGATTAATTTGGAGAGTGTTTTCAATGAAGATGATAAAAATAAGAAATAAATATTGAGCATGTCAATAATAGAATAAAACTATGAGAGAGTCATGATTTATAAGGACAAGCTTCTAAAAATCAGTAAGATATGTTCTCTATCTGAGAGGCAATAATTTATTAAATTATTCAAAGTCCTATGACATATTTTCTTGGGAATATAAATATTTAAAAGGGTTTAATCCAATTCTATATCATCACACCACTTAGTTATAACCTAGAGCTAAACTAGTTAGGCAAAAATAAAGGCTTATCAATTCCAAGATAGAGGAACTCATGAAGAAAGAGCTGACCAAGTTGATTGAGTCTAGGATTATCTTTCCTATCAAACACTCAACTTAGGTGGATAATCTTGTACCTATCCAAAATAATAATGGAGAGATCATACTTTATGTGGATTTTTGAGACCTTAATAGAGTGTCTCTCAAGGATCATTATCCACTACCTTCCATGAAACAAATTCTACAAGTTATTTCAAGCTCTCAATGCTTCTCACTTATTGATGATTATTCATGTTACAATAAAATATTGGTGAATGAAGAGGATCAGTTCAAGATAGCCTTCACTATAAAATGGGGGACCTTTACCTATAAGAAGATGCCTTTTGGTTTATCTAATGCTAGAGCTACATTTCAAAGGGTAATGGACATGGCTTTTAAAGGTTTGATCAATAAGTTTCTACTTGTGTACTTTGATGATAAAACTATTTTTTTGAAGGATGATATTGATCATATGGAACATTTAAGGTAGGTGTTTGAGAAATGTACGGAGTATAGAATATCCCTTAATCTAGAAAAGTGCATCTTTGTTGTCCATAAAGGTAGGTTATTGGGTCATATTGTTTCAAAAGAAGGCTTGTATATTGACCTTGAGAGGATTGAGGCTATTCTAGGCTTGTATTTGCCTCAACACAAGAAATAAATTCAAAGCTTCTTGGGGAAAATAAACTTTGTAATAAGGTTTATTCCAAGTTTTGAAACTATGGTAAAGCCTATCATAACCATGCTCAAGAGGAACCAAGCTTTTGCTTGGATAAAGGAAGGTAAGAGTAGTTTTGAGGAAATCAAGTAAGAAATTACAAAATATCCTACTCTCTTGAACCCAATATTTTCCAAATATTTCATTCTCTATACCTTTGATAACGTTGATACAATCTCTGCTATGCTTATACAAAAGAATGATGAAGAGGTAGAACAACCAATTACATTCTTTAGCCAAGGATTGGAAGATTATGAGGTCAAGTATACATTTTTTGAGAATTTAACTCTAACAGTGATAAGAATATTTAAAAAAATTAGACACATGGTTTCAAACAACAAGAAACATGTCATGTTTTCTCATCTTAGCACCAAGGAGTTTATCCTAGGCAAAGACCTTAATGAAAAGTGAGCTGGGTGAATTACCAAACTAATGGAATATGATGTGGATATTAAGGTGATGAACTTAGTAAGAGGAAAAGCATTATGTGAGCATTTAGCTTCAAATTTTCAAGAGCCAAAATAGGAATTCTTGATTAACCAAGTTCATCCCCAACTAGCTGATCACATACAAGTTCAAAGTTAGACACAAGATATCATTAGTTTTCTTCAAAATGGTGGGTGTCCAAATGGCTTGAGAAAGTCTCAAAGGAGATATTTTAGATTACAGACCATTCAAACTATCTTGTAGATGGTGTTCTCTTTAGGAAAGATGTGATGATGTGCTATTGAGGTGTATTAATAGTGATTAATTTTATATGTGACTAGAAAAGTTTCAAAATGGTGAAAATAGAGGTCATTTCTCTCCTAAGATGATAACTAAAAAGATAATGAGGGATGGTTACTAATGGCCTAGTATTTTTAAGGATTGTTACCATTGGGCTAAGATGTGTCCTCAATGTGCCTTCTCTATAGAAAAATAGAAACTTATAGCCCTTCCATTGAATCCTATCGAAGTAGACCAACCTTTCATGCAATGGGTTCTTTATTTCATTGGTGTGATCAAACCTCCATCAAGTATTGGGTAGAAATGGATATTGACTACTACTAACTACTTCACAAGGTGGGTAGAGGATATTGCATTGAAGGATATAAGTTAAAATGTTATCTTGGAGTTCTATGAGAATATTATAACAAGGTTTGGAGTTCCCCATGTTATCATTTATGATAATGCACTTGCTTTCATAAGTGTTAAAACTTTTGATTAGGCAAATAGGAATGGAGTTTAATTGAGTACATCATCCAACTATTACCCTCAAGGTAATGGA
Organism: Torreya grandis; assembly: GCA_037957365.1. Classification (NCBI taxonomy): domain Eukaryota; kingdom Viridiplantae; phylum Streptophyta; class Pinopsida; order Cupressales; family Taxaceae; genus Torreya; species Torreya grandis. The sequence continues at coordinate 313,915 of JARHVA010007526.1, read as the reverse complement.
TTCGTTGAATCTACTAACAAGAATCTCATCAAGATTATCAAGAAGACATTGGAGAACACTCAAAGAGGATGTCACAACAAGTTGAAGATAACCTTATAGGCTGATAGGATTACTCTTAAGAGATCAAGTGGTAATTATCCCTTTGTTCTTATTTATTAGAGAGAGGCTAGGTTGTCCATATCTCAATAAATCCTTGCTATAGAAATTATACAATAATTAGAACTACTTGAAAATACTCCAATGGAAGTCATATTGATAGAACTAATGTAGATGTAGGAAGCAAGAGATAATGCACACAAGGATATGGAGCACCACCAAGTACTCATGAAGAAGTCCTTTGAAAAAATATCAAGTGTAAGAGTGTTTAAGGAAGGTGACTTAGTCCTAAAATGGGATGAGGATAGAGCAAAACTAGGTAGACATACAGAGTTTGACACTTTCTAGAGTGGTCCGTACATCATTAGTAAGTGAAAGCAAAACAACTCTTTTCAACTGACCAAGATGAATAAAGAAGAATTGACTATCCCTTTGAATGGGATACATCTAAAGTTTTGCTATTGGTCCTTATAGGACATGTTTTTTAAATAGTAGCTTAGCTACGTGTGTTTGGTCTAGTTTTTTTTTGGTTTATTGTTCTATTCCCTAAGTGATTTGTAGCACAAGTGTGTTTCCTTCCTTTTATTTGGTGTATGTCTTCACCTTTGTGCATGTGATCAACCATCTTGTGTTTTTTTTTTAGCCAAGGGTCTATTTAAGTCATTTTTTGGGTGCCTATATGCATGACTCCATGCCTAATGGAAGGATTTAGGCAACTGGTCTTAGGCGTAATAAGCATGCCACCTCTAGGAATCACCAAGAATGTTAGCTAATTTTCACACCCAAGTTTTGCATCTTTCATTTTGGCTAAGTATAGCATTCTTAATTTTTTTTATCCCCATAATAAAGTGTCAAGTGTTATTTCCTTTGGAAGCCTTTGTTTAGTCTTTTTGCAAGTGTTATTTCAGTCTTTTTTCTTAAGTGTTATTTCTTTTGGCAAGGTTTTGCTTCAAGTTTTTTATTCAAGTCTCAAAGGAATTATTTCAAACTTTTTGTCAAAAATAAAAAGTCTAAAGGAATTGGTCCATTTCAAGATTTTTGAAGGGTCACAAACAAAAAGTCTGAAGGGTCTTTTTCTCATGGAAGTGTCCTTTGCAAAAAGTCTAAATGGTACATTTTCAATATTTTTGAAGGGTTTTTTCTCAAGAATTGGTCCTTTCAACTTTTTTAAAGGAATTGGCTCTTTCAACTTTTCTAAAGGAATTGGTCCTTTAAACTTTTCTGAAGTAATTGGATCTTTCAACTTTTTTGAAGGAATTATTTTAGACCTTTTATCTAAAACAATCTTTTTGAAGTGTCTTTTTCTCATGGAAGTGTCTTTCTCAATATTTTCTAAGGGACATTTTCAATTTTGTTGAAGGGTCTTTTCTCTTACAAAGGGACAATTACAAAAAAAATTAAGGGTCTTTTTTAATTCTGAAGGGACACTTTCAAAAAATCTAAAGGGAACTCTCAATTTTACCAAAGGGTATTTTCTCTTGCAAAGGGACACTTGTAAAAAGTCCAAAGGGTCTTTTCTAAGTCCGAAGGGACACTTTCAAAAAGTCTAAAGGGACACTTTCAAAAAGTTTGAAGGAACATTTCTCAAGCAAAGGGATGCTTCTTTATCTTATGAAGGGACATTTTCAATATTTCCAAGGGAATTGGTGCTCTCTCAAAAGGTCTAAAAGGTCATTTGAAAAATCTTGAAGGGACACTTACAAAGAGTTTGAACGATATTTTCTCAAGAAAGTGTCTAGTTCAAAATTTCCAAAGGGACATTTCAAGATTGTAAAAGGGCATGTTCAATCTTTCTAAAGGGATAAACTAAAAGGGTCTACAAGAAAATTATCTTGGAAATTTCCCTAAAGGAATGTTCCTAATAGAATAATGGTTATATGGACATTAACTTCAAGGTGATGAGCTAACCATTAGTGTTTAAATAGTGGGACCCATGAAGATTGATGATCTTTACTCAAAGATGTAAGGGATCACATTATTCATCCACCAAATAGATTAGATGGTTCATCTCACCATTAATTAGATCAAGATTTGAGTCATTTTTTATGGCCAATCAAAGGAACAATTCGCTGAGGGGCTTTACAGGATTTAAACATTTAACTAAGGTTAAGCTAGGGAAAGATTTAAAAGGATGTTTTTGGACATACACATGGAGCTATCATTCTAACAAATGCCATGAAATCATGCATTTAGACTCCAATTGATGACTCTCTAAGGCCAAAAAAATTCCTCATGTCATTACACACCTCAACAAGTTGAGAAGCTATTAATATCAGGATAAATTGACAAGTGGACTCATTTTTAATAGCTAAATTTATGCCATTTAAAAATATCTTTCACTGGTGTAATTATTGTGGAAGCATCTTTGAGAGAGCACACTAATTGTGTAACCACTTTAGGTGACATAGATCAATCAAATGACCCAAATGAGCATCATTTGAAAATATGGTTACAATTTAAGATAGAGACTTATAACATATTGATTCCTCTTTTGGCATCAAAGGCCTCCTCCTCTCTCTTCCTTTCTGCTATACATACAACCCTTGGGCTAGTGTAAAAAACAACCACATAGTGTATGGTGAAGCCCTAATGGATTGATGTTATATGTTACCTTTAAGTATTAACATAAATCTTTTCTTTCTAGTTTGAACAATTATCTGAGCATGTAAGTGATGTATAGTGACATTAAGTGATGATTTTCCATCCTTATATCCTTTATCCTTCACACCTGAGAAAAATTTCTTAGTCTAACAGGTCATATAGAGTGTGTTCAAGTGTGTTGAATTATAGTAAGTGTATAACTATTCTTAGACTATGAAATTTTCCATTTAGTTCATTTACCTTATGTCACTTTATACATCTCACCTCTGTACTAAAATACTTGTGTTAAAACCCCTTAGATATTGATGTTATATGTTACCTTTAAGCATTAATACAAATATTTTCTTTCTAGTTTGAACAATTATCTAAGCATGTAAGTGATGTATAGTGACATTAAGTGATGATTTTCCATCCTTCTATCCTTTATCCTTCACACCTGAGCAAAATTTCTTAGTCTAACAGGTCATTTAGAGTGTGTTCAATTGTGTTAAATTACAATAAGTGTATAACTATTCTTAGACTATGAAAACATGAGACCTTTAAAGGGTATAATATTTATGGCAAAGTCATGCTTCATGTTTATAATTCACACTCTTTTCTAATGCTCTTATCTACCTGCATACAACCCATACACACCTACAAGTGCTCTATAGAGGATGTCATGTTGAAAAGGGAGTTTTATAGATGTTTCATTCCTTTTTAGTGATATAATAACATGTGTAAAACTTATTTAATGTCAAAAAAATACACACTACATAAATTCATGCTTACTTCTTGCATACCAGTCTCTTATCATTAACATGTACCTATAAGTATCTCATAGGACCATTCATGTTGGAAGGGAGTAATGATAAAGAGCAGAGTATATTCACATTCCTTGAGAGAGATAAAAAAACTTATGAAAGGATAAAAAATCAATGATTTTTTTACATTTACCACTCACTACCTATACTTAGATTCTTTGCCTATATGTGAAAATACACACCTACAGATGGCATCATGAAGTTATGAAAGTCTTTGTATGGGGAAGTTGGGTATGGTAAAGATTTCCATTGATTCCTATAATGTGGGTAATCATAATAAGGCCTATATAGAGTGTCAAATGGTCAGGTAAAAGTGTAAGCCATCCCTTAAGATGTAGTGACTGAGTTTTGGGATTTATTCCCTAAAATATGAAAATAGAGCACCTAGTGGTTTTATGAATGTATTATGAGAGGGCTTCCAAATAGTCTTGATGCATCTTAATTACAAAAACTTAAAACCAATAAATTTTAAAATAAAATTGAAAAATATGGAGGATAGATACCTAATGGAGGATAGTAACTGAGCACCCCAAATTTGAATTTTGAACAATAAATTTCCTCATTGTTATCTATAGGAATTGGAGTCCATGATCAATTTTGTTTTTCAAGTTGGCAGTCTAGGGCATATTATCATGTGTATATGACCTTAGTGATTGAAAATACATTTAAATGGGTATAAATGTCACTCAAAAAGGATGTTATACTATTTTTTATCTCCCATTAGTATCTACAAGAGTGCATATTTCTAGAATTGCTCATCTATAGCCAACCTAAAGTGCAAGCTTGAGAAAATGTTTCCTTCTTATGGTCTTAGAAAATAATCACCTATAGAATTATATAAAACTTTTTAGGCATAGATACCATTAGGAAATGTTTTTATTTTTATGTTTCAAATATAAAATGCACCTACATGCCCACACATAGTCAATTGTAGTTGATTTTGAGGGGTAGAAAGTAGAATTGGGGCCTCTTGATGAGGATATAACATAAAAGATGAAAAAATGGATCCAATAAAGTATAAAATGGTCCTAAGTGACTCTAAGGAATTTTTAATACCCTATTCCCAAGACTAAAACATATGAGCATGCACCTATAGGTGTCCTTTCAAGGTAGAACATAGTTAAAAGGCACATACAGTCTGGACTAGGCAAGAGTAAAAAGCATATGGAGGATTAGAGTGATGAGATAAATAAAAACACCTATATAAAGATCATAATAGTTCCAAATTTTTTATATTATAAAAGAAGCTAATAGAGAGCTCTAATGTTGCATCACACAGTCCATTTCTTGAATCATGTACACAACCTATCATAAAAGGAGTATGTTTTGGCTTTTGGAGAGATTAAAAGGTCAAATGAACTAATATAAGGCTAAAAAAAATTTAGGATGTCTCCATAACTTGGATAAGCCCCTAAAATATCCACCATTTTTTGAGGAATTAGGAGAGTGCCCTCTATTTTGTCTTAGACATAGGGCACTTCCCTTGGGTATAAATTGTCAATTTTGGGAAAGGAGGGTGATAATGTATAATAAGGATCTAAGTGAACATTTAAATAAGGTGTGATAAGTTTAATTACACTTAGGATATCATGTAAAACCAAGAAAGTAAGGATGAAACCCAACAAGATGGTTTGGATGGCAAAGGTTGTAGTTAGGTCTATGAGGCATGATTAAGCCTAGAAGCCAAATGGGGGGTCATATTTCTTTCCAATCTTGGGTAAGCCTTATAAATAGATAAAACATGTTCATATGGTTATAATAGATTTTTTTGAGCTATTTTGATGTAGGGAAAAACTGTCAAAAGTCATTTTGGGTTTTAAGGTACATATAGGTTTACTAGGTAGGTTTTAGTCCTAAGGTACAAATGAATGGTTAAATCCAATTTTAGCATGAGGTGTAATTTATAACCTATTGAAACATGATTTTTAGGTCATTATATACATTTATAATCTTGTATAATGTAGATAAACCCTTGAAAAGGTCACTTTTAGCTTTGAGACCATTTAAACATGCAGGAAATGAGAAAAAGAACTTGATAGGCCAATTTGAAGTGCTTGCATATTTCATGAGACTTTTCATGGATTAAAAAGTTTTTAGAGGAATTATCAATGGTCATAAAAAACCTTCTTGTGGATTTTTTTTACAATTTGGATGTCCCATCTTTATAAACAAAGCTTAAGAGGGTAATAGGCGTAAACCCTTATTAAACCCTTAAAGTGACCAATTTGAGGAAATAGAGATATAAATATACTCTAATGTCATATTTAACTAAAGATTATGATTGTAGGTTTTATAATACTCTCTCAGGATACTCCTCATCAATATGAGCTATACAAAATTATATGAATAGGGTATAAAATAGGGTAATTTTGACTATTTTATGTGTTGTGCAAGTTCTAAGAGATTATAGGAGATGAAAATAACATGGAATGGAACATTAAGACTTAATATAACTACCCATTTCAATTTAATTCCCTATAACAACTCCTAAGTGCATCAACTAGCTCCTTCATCTCAACCAGTCAAAACTAGCATATTGACCAAGCTAGTGAGAAGGGTAGAAAACTTCAAGTAAGATAATTTTAAGGTGTTACTGATGCCTCTAAGGCCATTTAAGGTATTAAAACATTTAATTCACTCCATTTTACAATTTTTATGAGTATCTAATTCCTTTTTATAATTTAAGTGTATGGGGTGTGTGAAAGAGATTTTCTTAGAGTGCAGGCAATCATAGCTCATTTCCAAATGATTCTAGATGACCAAGACTAAAAAAATACATGAAGAGGCATGTTTTAAATAATTACCTTTCATTATAATAATTATACCTATCCATAGTTAGTTTTTGGATGTTCAAATAGATGTGAATCATTAAGGTAGTTTTCTGAGCTAGAATGAGAACTTTCATGCCACTTTATAACAGTTTCATGACTTGGAAAGCCACTTGTTCCTTTTGACCTTTCATGTTCCATTAAAAATTCCTTTATCATTAACATTAAAATCAATTTATAATCTTTAAAAGTGTCCTTTTGACCTTTGGAATTCTCTCTTCTCCTCTCTTCTCTCTCTCAAGTTTTATAAGAACTAGCCATTTTGGCCTTTGTAATTTATGTTCCACCTGAGTATGGTGAAGCCCTAATCATTTTCATACCATTTTATCAATAATAATAATAATAATAATTTTTACCTCTTCATGACTATTCATAGTGTGTTTTACTTGGATTATGGATCTTTCTTAGTGAAGACTATGGATTCCTTAGCATGTTGTCTCATTCTTTCACCTATTTCCAACTTCTTCTTATAGGGCATGTGAAGTGTTCTATGAATTTTCAAGGTTGAATGAGTTAGTATATTCACTAGTTCTATTTAATTCCTCTTGTCTATTTTTCCTTGCCTAAACATTCATCCATAACCTCATAATGTAATATTGATGTAAGAAGATGCAGATTGGAGAAGTGTATGTTTGGTTAGTCTCTTGGTTTCATGTGTAACATGCATATGGTTGGAAGTCATCAACTTGTTTGTTTTATCACATACCTTAGGATATTTTTATTTTAGTTTTATCTCTCCCTTTATCCCCACAAAATTTTAGTTATAGTAGTGATCCAAAGTGGTACATCAAGGAAGTTAGCCCTATCTAGAGATTCACATCATTCATAGGCTACCCACAAGCTTAAAGGTTGTTAAATTGTTTTACTTGGATGAGGAGAGTTGATAAATATCCTCAAATTGTGAAAATACAAGTGACAATAGTTTTTAGAATTCCCAATGGGCTCTTAGTCCAAGAGGTTGAAATATTTTCGGTCTTGTCTTTCAACAATCAACCTTTAGAGGCATCTATCCAAGTATGAATGGTGACTTTGAAGTTACATCAGTTGGTCAAATTGCCCAGGTTTCCTTTTTAATATTTTTGGTAATATATTTCTTTGTATTATTTCTTAAAATGGAGTTACATGGTTGACTTTGGTGTTGATTTTTATTTTACATAAGTTAGTGAGGTATATCAAGCCTATGACAACCCCTATTAGCCCTATCATGATCTTTATCTGATTCAATATGAAGTGTGTCAGATCCAAAATGAATTTTATCATCCCATTCATTAATTTTATCAATTGTATAGCTATCCTTCTCAATATCTTGCTCCTCCTAGTCAACCTAGCCACTTCTTAGGTTAATCCATTTCCACATTCAAATAAACACTCTTAGGCTATGTGAGGTACATGATAGATCTTGACACACAAATGGGATATGGTTTAGATGGCCTATTCATTTAGTTTTTAAGGTGAGATATGCATTAGAGCTAGTCAAAAGAGAGTGGGAACGAGAGATAATTGTCAAAGGCTTACAAGTGAGATGCTAGATGTGAGTGGCCTAGTTTCATCCTTTGAAGATAGGCTAAAAATTCATGAGAAGTAACCTCATCAAACCTATAAACCTTCATATTCACTTCTAAAATATTTCTATAATTCCTACGTGATTTCCACTCATGAACCCAATCAATCTTATCTAAGTCATCCTTTTCCCAACCAATTGGAAGAGAGAATTAAAAAGAGAAACCTTATTTTTAAAGAAAATCTTGATAGGTAGATTAAGTTGGATAATATACATATGCATAATTATATTTCATTATAAAAATTATTGGAATTAAATCCCTCATTTCCCTCTCTAATTATATCCCCACATCAAGAAGTGACCTCTAGATATGAGATTCCAAGTTGGAGACAAGGTGGAGAATCCAAGCCTAAGGAGATCCCAAGTTTCTTGAACACTTCATCCACTCCTTAAAATTCATCACCATCTCAATAAGAGACTCCTAATCCTAAAATAATAATATATAATAATATAGTGGAGTAATGGGGAAAGAAAAAGGATATAAGCCTTGATAAGGAGTGTGAAGTTGAGAAATAACTTGATCCTATGCAAGCCCTTCCCACCCTTCCTCAAGAAACCTCTTGTGTTCCATGTCAACATTTTTGTGCTCCTCATACTCATGATGCTGCATATTTACTATCAAATCCAAGAGATAATTTTCCAAGAGAATATAGCCAATTAAATTGAATAGTTAGAGTCAAGGATGAAATTTCTAAGTCAAGGTGTGATGGAAGGTTTAGACCCAAAAGAAGATCCTTTACCTAAACAAACCCCATACACCCTTCCTCAAGATATTACTCAAGATAAATTAGATTTAAATTAGTTTATTATCAAATATAAGAAAACCAAACCATTTTATCCCAAGGTATACCTCCCCTTCCTCAAGAGTTTCCAAAAGAATCCCCTACATTTCACTCTCAATCTGATTTTGAGTTCTATGTACCACCTCCACCAACTAGTTAATCTTGTCCTTACCCCATAAACCTTTACATTCATGGACATATGTTACTGGAACATAAATAATATTAGTTTTTTGATAAAAAATTAGAACTCTTTCTTGAATGAATCCTAGGTCCTCGACATCCTCATTGGACTAAGTTACATGATTTCAAGATGCCTAGTCTTGAAATCACAATAAATATATTGCAGACCTTGAGAACCAAATTACTATTTTATAGGTTTAGATGAAACTTTATATCCCTTAATAAGTTATAAATTCTAAATAAAATGTGGTCTCTTGTGTTGAATCTTCAGATTGGGTTGATCTGGAAGAATGTTTTTCTTTTGCCAAAGAGGAAGAAATTGTCATTGGTTCTTCCATAAATATTCAAGATATCATGAATGGGAAAGAAAAATATCCACACCAACCTTTGTATGACTTATTTTCAATCATTGGAGTAAGATATATTCCTCTTCAAGGAGGCTATGATCTATTCAAAGATGGATAAGATAGCCTTGGCATTCAAGTGAGTATGCAAAGAAAAAGCAACCCTTCAAATATATCATTTCAAGAGGCATATGCATTTGATGATGATATGTTTGAAGTCATAAAAATGGAATATCATCCTCTCAATAAATTGGTATAAATTCATTAGCTCTTGAAGGATGGAAAAATCTCCTATTAGCCTCAATCTTCTAAGGAATAAAAACTCACTCATCTTAAAGCTATGCCTACCAAGAAGATACTAGTTAATCATGAGATGAAGAGTGGGAAGCAAATTGAGGTATGTGTACATGTTCAAGAGGAATATATATATACATTAGATACATATTTAAGGATGATTTACTTGATATCATATCAAAGAAGCGTCAAGGAATAGGTTTGATCTACAAAGCATCCAATTCAAGGAAAAACATGCTTAGCACTATGATTCATCTCATGAAGAAAAAGATTCAAGAAAATTTCATTTTTATCTAAAAAGGGAGGTATGCTTGATTTTTAGTTATATATATATATATATATATATATATATATATATATATATATATATATATATATATATATATATATATATATATATATATTCTTCCTATTTTCCCCTAAGTTCCTTGAGCACATGTGTGTGTGTTATTAGTTTGTTTGCTTTGATTTGTGTGTGTCCTTTGCTTTATGTGTTTAAGGTAATCAAGGTTTTTATCTTGATAAAATCCTATGTTATAATTTATTATTATTTTTATTTAGACTTTAGATGAATCCCTAATCCAAATGGACTAATAAGGCTACTTATGCTTATCATATCAGGCATGCTACCCCTATGAGTCACTAATTTGTTGACTAAATTTGACCATGTAGGTCAAATTGGGACCCTATAGGTAAAAAAATTGAATTTTTATATGTTTTAAGGGTATAATAATTTGAAATAGGGTATATTATAATACATTTGATGTTATTTAATGAATTTTTAGCCTTATACATGGTCTAATAAGTTTATTTGTCATTTTGGGTCATTTAGTGGGTTTTTAGGGGTCATAAATGCAAGTGGCATGGTTCCCAAAGTGTCTAGGTGTCCTATTTTCCTTTTAAGTATCCAATAAGTTATATTACCTATCAATAATGTTAGTTTAATTAGATTCTTGTAGGTTATCTAACTAAAATTCAAGAAACTAATTGAAAAAGGGGAGTTTGGCATTTGTACAGTCCATGGAGGAAGGTGACACATGGGAGAACATCATGAAACATATCTTCATATTATTAAAACTAATCTCAATAATTGACATTCTTTGAAAGTGATAAAAAAGGCCCAAAACTATTCTTCTCCTTTCTTGCCCTTCTAGATATGTAAAAGTGATCAACAGGGTCATGCTTTGTATGGTCCGAAGAAGAGGTTTCAAGTCAAATGCTTTTGGTAAGTGGTAATAGACTCATATAGATCCATTTCCATAATAATATTTTTCTAATTTTTTTTTCCTTTACTTTATAAACCATACTCATGAAGTTGACTATGTTTTTATACTTTCTAATCTATGCACCCTATAGGTTTTTCTCCATTTTGGACAAGTTAGTGCAAACTAGTTGATAATGTTGATTCTGAATGATGTCGGTTTCCTTATATAATACTCCATTTTATTTTTTTATTTTTTCATGATATTTTTATGGGAAAATTATCTCATGTTAATAGAAGGTGCCAACATGTGTAGTCTCAATTAGTTTTCCTAATTTTTAGAATGCTTGGTTCTCTATAAGGGTCTCATGTGAAGTGGATATGAGTTTTATTATGTATAAATTCCATAGTGATAAATTTACCTTCATTATTAGTATCATAACATCATGTTTGGATCAAACTTTTAGTCTTGCCACCATACAATAAACTCTTTGCTCATTCTCACTTGTAGTCATAGGGAATCACATGTATGGAGCATGTTTAACATGATTCATGGAAGTTAAATGAGAGTATAAATATGTGGATCACACTCTCATACTAGGGAAATGAGATATATACCTTAAATTTTCAAGAATAAGATATTGTGGCAATCATTCTCAGTCACTCACACATTATGCCATTGGTATGCACCTACAACTGCTTTAAAGGAAGGATAACACATCATATGAAGTATTTTACCTTTTTTTGATATGATATTAAAATATACACATGATAATTTGAAAGGGTCTAATATTTATGGCAAGGTCATACTTCATGTTCATAATTCACACTCCTTTCTAATGCTCTTGTCTACCTGCATATAAACCATACACACCTATAGGTGCTCTATGGAGGATGTCATGTTGAAAAGGGAGTTTTGATATATGTTTAAGTCATTTTGAGTTCTATAAAAACATTTGGAAACCTTTTTAAAGGTCAAAATAATGCACACTATCTAAATTCATGCTTACAACTTGCATACCAATCTCCTACCATTAACATCTACCTATAGGTATCTCATAGGACTAGTCATGTTAAAAGGGAGTAATGATAAATAAGAGAGTCTAATTTAAGTATTATATATATATAACTTATTAAAGCAAAAAAAAGTAGTTCATTGTTCACATTCACCACTCACTGCCTCCAATTACATTATCTACTTGCATGTGAAAATACACACCTATAGGTGGCATCATAGAGTTATGAAAGTCTTTGTATAGGGAAGTTGGGTATGGTAAAGATTAAACTTGAGTACTATCATGTGGGTAATCATGAAAAAACCTATTTGGAGTTTAAAATGGGTATTTATAAGTGTAAACCATCCCTTAAGAGGTAGTGATTGAGTTCTAGGATTTATTCTCCAAAATGTGAAAATAGAACACCTGGTGGTTTTATGAATGTCTTATGAGAGGGATTCCAAATAGTCTTGATGAATCCTAATGGCCAAGCCTTACATCCCATACATGTTAAAATAACCTTGAAAAATATGGAGGATAAATACCTAATGGAGGATAGTAACTGATCACCCCAAAGTTGCATTTTGAACACTAAATTTCCTCACTATTATCTATAAGAAGTAGAATCCTTAAGCAACTTTTTTTTAAAGTTGGAAGTCTAAGGCATATTATCATGTGTAGATGACCTTAGTGATTGAAAATAAATTTAAATGGGTATAAATTTCAACTAAAAAAAAATTATACTATGTTTTATCTCTCATTAGTATCTACAGGAGTGCCTATTTTAAAAATTACCCACCTACAAACAACCTAAAGTGCAAGCTTGAGAAAATGTTTCCTCCTTATGGTCCTAGAGCATAATAAACTAAAGAATTATATAAACCTTTATATATATAAATACCATTATGTAATGCTTGTATTTTTAGTTTTCAAAGATAAAAGGCACCTATAGGCCCCCACACAGTCAACTGTAGTTAACTGTGAGGGGAAGAAAGCAAAATTGGGGCCTCTTGATGAGGATATAGCATAAAAGATGAAAAAATGGATACAATAAAGTATAAAATGGTCCTCAAGGACTCTATGGAAGTTATTATACCTTATTATCAAGCCTAAAATATATGAGCATGCACCGCAAGTGCCCTTCCAAGGTAGAAAACAATCAAAAGGTACATATAGTCTAGACTAGGTAAGAGTAAAGAGCATATGGAGTATTGGAGTGATGAGAGAAATAAGAACACATATATAAATATCATGATGGTATAAATAAGCTTTGGATAGTAGAAAATAATATAAGAGAGAGTTCTAATGTTGCATCACATAGCCCATTCCCTAAATCATTTACATAATCTGTCATAAAAGGAGTTTGTTTTGGGTTTTGGAGAGATTGGAAGGTCAAATGACCTAATATAATGATAAAATTTTGTTTATTATGTATCAATAACTTTGATAACCCATTAAGATATCCATAATAATCTGAGGAATTAGTTGAGTTCCTTCTATTTTGTTTTAGATAGAGGGCACTTCCCTTGGGTGCAAACTATCAATTTTAGGGAAGGAGGGTGATAAGGTGAGAAAAGGAGCTGAGTGAAAATTTCAAGAAGGTGTGATAAGTTTAGTTAAACCTATGAAAACATGTAAAACTAATAAAGGAAGGATGAAACCCAATAGGATGGTTTTGATGGCAAAGGATGAAGTTAGGTCTCTAAGGCATGGGTAAATCTAAAAGCCAAATGGGGGATCAAATTCCTTTAAAACCTTGGATAAGCATTATAACTAGATGAAACATGTTAATATGGTTACAAAATATGTGTTTTAGCTATTTTGATGTAGGGGAAAACCATCAAAATTCATTTTGGGCTTTAAGGTATAGACAGGCTTACTAGGTAGGTTTTAGGCCTAAGGTAAAAATGAAAGGTAAAATCAAATTATAGCATGAGGTGAGATATATAACCTATTGAAACATGTTTTTTATTTCATTAAAAACATTTATAAGATTTTATAGTGTAGATAAACCCATAAAAAGGTCACTTTTGGATCATAGACCATTTAAGCATGTATGAAATGAGAAAAAGAACTTGATAGGCCAAGTTGAAGTGCTCACATTTTTCATGAGAATTTTCATGGATGAAAAATAAATTTAAAGGAATTATAAGGGGTCATATAAAACCTTCTTGTGGAATTTTTTTTCAAGTTAGATGTCCCATATTTATGAATGAAGCTTAAGAGGGTAAAACATGCCTAAACCCTTACTAAACCCTTAGAGTGACTAGTTTAAGTAAATGGAGATGGAAATATACTATAATGGAATATTTTTCCTAAGATTATTATTGGATATTGTATAATACTCTCTTAGGATACTCCTCATTAGGATGAGCTATATGGAATTATATAGACAGGGTACAAATAGGGTACTTTTGGACTATTTTATGTGTTTTGAAGGTTCTAAGAGGTTCTGTGAGATTAAAATCACATGGAAGGGAATATTATTACTTAATATAACTCCCAATTTCAATTTAATTCCATATAATAACTTCTAAGTGCCTCAACTAGTTTCATCATCTTAGCTAGTCAAAACTGGCATAGTGACCAAGCTAGTGAGGAGGGTGGAAAACTTCAAGTGAGCTGATTTTAAGGTGTGATTGATGCCTCTAAGACCATGGAGGGTCTCTAAAAATTTCATTCACTCCATTTTACATATTTTAATTATTAATTTATTCCTTTTTATAATCCAAGTGTGTAGGGTGTGTGAAAGAGGAGTTTCTTAGAGTGCAAGTAATGATAGCTCATTTCCAGATGATTCTAGATGACCAAGACTAAAAAAAATTCTTGAAGAGGAATTTATGAAAGATTTAATTATCATTCCAATCATAATATATATCACTTTTTAGTTTTGGTATGTTCAATTAGAGGTGAATCATGAAGGCAATCTTCTAAGCTAGAGTGAGAACTTCCATGCCACTTTACAAGAGTTTAATGACTTAGAAATCCACTTTTTCCTTATAACCTTGCATGGTCCATTCAACATTACTTTTTCATGAAAAATTAACTCATTTTATCATATTGAAAAGTTTATTTATTACCTGTTGATGTCTTAAAATTGTGTTAGGTCTTAATCAACAACAATGGGAAGTTTCAAGCTATGGGACAATGTGGCTTGATAATAACCTCCAAATTTTAAAGAAGCTGGTCTCTTCTTTTGTATTGGCTATTAGGGAAAAGGGATAGGAGACTAAATAGAAATGCAAAATGTAGGAATTGAAACCTAACTATGGTGATGCGCCTGAGAGTAATCCTAATCCTAACCTATGCACAGTGAAACTATTATGTGATTCTATTACATTTAAGAGCAGACAAGTGCATGATCAATGCAAAAGATTAGAATAACAAAAACAGAGGCTCACAATAGGGGAGTCTTTTGTTGAGATACAAGAATTGTCAACAAAGGCATAGTGTTCAATATTCTTAATAGAATCTTCCAATCACATAGGAGGCACAGAAGTCACG
Source organism: Torreya grandis (assembly GCA_037957365.1). Lineage (NCBI taxonomy): Eukaryota > Viridiplantae > Streptophyta > Pinopsida > Cupressales > Taxaceae > Torreya > Torreya grandis. The sequence goes on along the minus strand of JARHVA010007526.1, from coordinate 298,726 downwards.
CATAGTCATGTAAATCTTCAAATTCAAGAAAACGAGACAAAAGCAAATAACATTTCCAATCACCGCACTAGAAAATCTATAGTATAGACTAGTTTGCAAACAACACAGATAACATCAATAAAGGCATGGAGCTCAAATTTCCTCAATTCATTTAGCCACATAAGGGGCATAGAAACATGCATGATTACATAAAATTTACAACTCAAGAAAATTGAGACAAGAGCAAATGATATTATTGGCCATAAACTTCAGATAGTCTAAAACTATGAGAATTCCCCCCCCTTTTTTTACAATTCTTCTTCTTTTATAGCCTTGGATATGTAAATAAAAAATAATAACTTGAACTTTGGTGCATTCAATGCTTCAAAAAGCCATGCTGGAGAAGAATGGCTACCCTTAACTACGGCATGGCGATTCCTGACTAGTTCCTCTCTTCATGCCTAAATTTCAACTTTCATCACCTATTGGGCCACTCAACTATCTATTCTACCTCTGTTGTTATGGAACAAACAGATGGTGCCTTCAATGCTATGGGGGGCTCCAAAAATCTACCCGATGAACTATTTCATCTACTCGAATTAACTCTAGCTAATTTTCCCTCTATTTTGCTTTAACAGGTAGGCAAGTACTTTGAAATGGAAGAGGACACTTAGCCAATTTATGAAAGCTCTCTTATGGTCTAGAAGGTGCCAGAGGATGACACTTGGTAGATTTTGCTTGATTCATCGAAGACACGTGGCTTTCTCCACTTCCCTTTGGTTGTGTTGTAGTATCACTAGGGCATATATTATACTTTTATGGCTGGTGACATTTGACAGCTTCTGTAGAATTTTAAAGTAACACCCAAGACCCACCATCATTTTATATTTGTCAATAGAGTTTGACAATGATCCTCTTGAGCATTGACATGTGGAGGCTTTTGCAACTTCGAGGAAGATAAGTGTCATCTTTCACTTCTTTGTTTAGGGGTATGTGGTGCTTTCTGCTACCTTTTAGGGATGGGGTAGAAAGGGACTGGAGAGTGACATTTGGTAGCCTCCACTACCTCTGCTACTTTATGTTGAAAGTCTTTGAATGAAGTGCAAATGCCAATATGAGATGCAAATGCTGACATGTGGCACATTCTACTTGACTGCAACTGGGTATGTGACATGGTCTGTGGTTCTCTAGAAAGCTACAAAAGGGGCTTCAGAAATCACCAATTGGTCTACTTTATTTTGAAAGGTAACACATGGCAGCTTCCACTCAAAAGAGATACATAAGCAAATGATCGAAAGAAAAAAAAGGAGGGAAAAGGTCCCACAGCTAGAGAATGACACTTGGTAGCCTCCGCTGCATTCTGACACTTAGTCAAAACAAACCGGGCCTCTGCATCAAAACCTCTGTGGCTACGTCTAAGGTGTGTAGGAATAAAAATTACAGCACTCGAATCAAAGAATAAATTAAATAAGACATAGAGTAAAAATTACTCTACAGTTATTGGTGACCACCACGACTTTTGAGCTTGCTCAAAAAGAACCTGACTCTCGCTACATGGCCACGTGCTCAACAAACACTTATTTAAAATAATAGAGCAAGAAAGAATGAGAAAATAGAGCAATAAAATTGAAAGAAAACTACTATATACATCTAACCTGGTATATTTTCCTCCCTCTTGGATCAAAAGGAACATTGTTGAAGTCTCCTTTATGGTGAGAAGACTTATGGTGCCAGACAAATAGCTGAATGGGAAGGAGATTTTGTGACCTACTCCTCTTACCTGTCACCTGGCTTGACTTGTATTTGAGTGGATCAGAATTGAACATGCTTTCAACATATATGTACTCTGCTTGTCCTTGGAAGCTTGTTGAATGTTGATCCCTTAGACTGGTGCTCTTCACCAAGAAATTAGTGGCTGCTGGTTTATCACTGTTAGCCCTTTGTTCTGTACATTCCCTTTGCAGTGCATCATGGCTTGACCCATTTCCTTCTGCGTCGTGGTGGACCACGTCAAACTCATCCTTTATTGCATTATCCTCCTCTTTCATGACTTTATCCTCTTGAAAGGATAATTTTGAAAGAGCACAATAATTTTGCACATATAACTAAGGCTTAATGCTATGATGTTCATCTATAACCAATTCATAGCTATCTTGCAAAGTGAGAAGAAAGTCTGAGATAATTTCCTCTTCATTAGCATTCTAGCTTGCATAATTTCTTAGGGTTACAGGGGCTCACATATTTGGTACAGTTACAACTATGACTCCTCATAGCTCTTTGATTCATGGAGTCTTGAAAAAGACTTCAAGACTGGTCCCACCAGGTGTGCCACAAATTTTTGATGTCTTAAAATTGTGTTAGATCTTAATCAACAACAATGGGAAGTTTCAAGCTGTGGGATAATGTGGCTTGAAAACAACCTCTAGATTTTAAAGAAGTTGGTCTCTTCTTTTGTATTGGGTGTTGGGGAAAAGGGATAGGAGACTAAATAGAAATGCAAAATGTAGGAATTGAAACCTAACTATGGTGATGCGCCTGAGAGTAATCCTAATCCTAACCTAAGCACAGTGAAACTATTATGTGATTCTATTACATTTAAGAGCAGACACGTGCATGATCAATGTAAAAGATTAGAATAATAGAAATAGAGGCTCACAATAGGGGAGTCTTTTGCTGAGATACAGGAATTGTCAATAAAGGCATAGTGTTCAATCTTCTTAATATAATCTTCCAATCACATAGGAGGCATAGAAGTCACGTAGATTCATGTAAATCTTTAGATTCAAGAAAATGAGACAAAAACAAATAACATTTCCAATCACCGCACTAAAAAATCTACAGTATAGACTACTTTGCAAACAACATAGATAACATCAACAAAGGCATCGAGCTCAAATTTCCTCAATTCATTTAGACACATAAGGGGCATAGAAACATGCACGATTACATAAACTTTACAACTCAAGAAAATTGAGACAAGAGCAAATGATATTATTGGCCATAAACTTCAGATAGTCTAAAACTATGAGAATTCCCCCCCCTTTTTTTATAATTCTTCTTCTTTTATAGCCCCAGATACATAAATAAAAAATAATAACTTGAACTTTGGCACATTCAATGCTTCGAAAAGCCATGCTGGAGAAGAACAGCTACCCTTAACTATGGCACGGTGATTCCTGACTAGTTCCTCTCTTTGCACCTAAATTTCAACTTTCATCACCTATTGGGCCGCTCAACTGTCTATTCTACCTATACTATTAGGGGACAAATAGATGGCACCTTCAATGCTGTGGGGGGATCCAAAAATCTACCCGATGAACTATTTCATCTACTCAAATTAACTCTAGCTAATTTTCCCTCCATTTTGCTTTAATAGGTAGGCAGGTACTTTGAAATAGAAGAGGACACTTAGCCAATTTATGAAAGCTCTCTTATGGTCTAGGAGGTGCTAGAGGATGACACTTGGCAACTTTCGCTTGATTTGTCGAAGACAAGCAGCTTTCTCTACTTCTCTTTGGCTGTGTTGTAGTATCACTAGGGCATATATTAGACTTTTACAGTTGGTGACATTTGGCAGCTTTCGTAGACTTTTAAAGTAACACCTAGGACCCACCATCATTTTATAGTTGTCAATAGAGCTTGACAATGATCCTCTCAGGCATTGACATGTGGAGGCTTCTACAGCTTTGAGGAAGATAAGTGGCATCTTCTAATTTTTTGTCTAGGGGTATGTGGCACTTTCCACTGCCTTTTGGGGATGGGGTAGAAAGGGACCAAAGAGTGACATTTGGTAGCCTCCATTGCCTCTACTACTTTATGTTGAAAGTCTTTGAATGAAGTGTGGATGCCGATATGAGATGCAGATGCTGACACATTGCACATTCTACTTGACTGTGACTGGGTACGTGACATGGTCCGCGGTTCTCTGGAAAGCTACATAAGGGGCTTTAGAAATCACCAGTTGGCCTGATTTATTTTGAAAGGTGACACATGGTGGCTTCTGCTCGAAAGAGATACATAAGCAAATGATCTAAAGAAACAAAAAGAGGGAAAAGGTCCCACGGTCGAAGAATGACACTTGGCAGCCTCTGCTACATTCTGACACTTAGTCAAAACAAATCAGCCCTCTGCATCAAAACCTCTACGGATACGTCCAAGGCGTGTAAGAATAAAAATTGTAGTGCTTGGATCAAATAATAAATTAAATATGATGTAGAGTAAAAATTACTCTACATTACCTTTAGACTTCTCTTTTCTCCTCTCTCTCTCTCAAGTTCTATAAGAACTACCCATTTTGGCCTTTGTAATTTATGATCCACTTGAGTATGGTGAAGACCTACTCATTTGCATACCATTTGATAAATAATACTAATTATTTTCAACTCTTCATGATTGTTCATATTTTTATTTACTTGGATGAAGGATCTTTCTTAGTGAAGACTATGGATTCCTTAACATGTTGTCTCATTTTTTTACCTATTTATAGTTTCTTCTTGTAGGACATGTGAAGTGTTATAGGAAGTGTCAAGGTTGAGTGAGTTTGTCTATTCAATAGTTCTATTAAATTACTCTTATATATATCTCCTATCCTAATCATTTACCCATAACCTCATAAAATAATATTGATGTGAAAAGATGCAAATTGGAGAAGTGTATGTTTGATTAGTCTCTTGGTTTCATGTGTAATATGCATCTAGTTAGAATTCATCAACTTATTTGGTGTATCACCTCCTTTAGGATAGTCTACTTTCAATTTTATCTCTCCCTTCCCCCCTAAAAACAATTTTAGGTATAGTATTGATCCAAAGTGGTACATTAAGGGAGCTATCCCTATCTAGATATTTACCTCATTCATGGCTACCAACAAGCATAGAGGTGTTTCAATTGTGACACTTAGATAAAGAGAGCTAATACATCTCCTCAAATCATGAAAATCCAAGTGACAATAGGTAGTCAAAAAAATTAGACACCACATCCTCTAGAATAAAACCATTGCCATAGTGTCAAATCTTGCGATCAAGCTCACTCTTGAACATAATGAATTGGGGGAGCATAGATGTAAGTAGATGGAAAAATTAAAATAATTTGATATTAAAATCAAACCTGATAGGATTGTTAATGGACAAGGCATAGTTCAACTAATGATTAAACTATACCCATGCATCACTATTGAAGAGGTCTACTAGACACAAGTCTCCTAAGAAGATTGGTATTTAAGTATTATTTAATTCCTACTCACTAGAACATTCCCCCAAGAAATCAAAAGAAATCAAAAAAGATATTTAAGGCTCAAGTCTATTCATTAAATTATTAGAAAAGGAGTGCTCTATAGAAATAATTATGAAGTCATTTATCTAAGATGTGTGTCATGTGAGAAAACTTAGGAAATATTAGAAAATCTCTATCAAAAGATAGGTAGTAGCCATCCATCCAACAATACTACAACCCATAAAATACTTAGAATGGGTTATTATTGGTCGATGTTTTTCAAGGATGTTCATTTCCATGTAAGGATGTGTCATGAATACTAGGCTTTGGCCAAATGAGAGGTACACATAGTAATGTCACTATAGTTTGTAATTAAAGGTAGGTCATTTTCCCAATAGGGCCTATACTTCATTTATTTTATAGATCCAAATTCCTTAGACATAATTTTATGGTCATTGCTATGGATTATTACACTAGATGGACTGAGGTAGTATCCATTAAGAACTCTAGATTTCAAGATGTGATAAGTTCTCTTGAAGAACATATCACAACCAAGTTTGGCACTCTTATATCTTTGGTTTGAGAAAATGGGTCAGCATTTCAATCAGCTGGTTTCATTGAGTAGACCCATGATAATTAGATTAAAATTAGATCATCAAATCACTACCCACAAGTGAATAGATTGGTTGAGTCAACCAATAATAACCTCATAGATGTGATCAAGAAGTCAACTATAGATAAACCAAAGGAGTGGCATCTCTTGGTAAAGTATGCACTCTAGGTAGATTAAACTAAGTAAAAATAGTCTCTCAAAGATTCAACATATCTACTAGTATATGGAAAACAACCACTATTCCTAATCATGTTAAAATTATTGACATATCATTTTATGCAAGAATACATAGAGACCAATGACAAAACAAAGTCTAGATTGTTGGATATCATTGCAATGGAAGATTCCAAGGATAAAGCATTGTAAAACTTTAGAAAACATTAGGATTTGGTAATGAGATGGTTTGATAAGAGAAAAATTTAAATCATTAAAGATATCTAATTTGGTGTTACTATGGGATAAATCCCATGAGAAAAAAAGAATGCATGACAAGTTCACTTCATTGTGGATAGGACCTATCAAATTTTAGAAATATTGGGTAATAATCATTTCATTTTAAATATATTCAAGATAAAAACATAACATAGCTAGTTAATGGATATTTTTTAAAGCATTATTTCATTACTTCCCCATCTAGAGAGGTCTTTAAGTAATAATAAATGTTCTAGTATAAGTAAGAGTAGATTAGATTTACTTTATTAATTAGTTTTTTGTTTTCTTTCCTTTGTTTTTATTGAATTGGTTCACATTTTTTTAGAGTATCCCTCTTGATTTTAGTAGTTTTCCAAATTTGTAGACTAATTTCCTTTTTATTTCATGATAGTCAAACTCTGGTCAATCTTGGTATAATCAAACATAGTTTGAGTTGATTTGAATCCAACCCAAATCAAGGGGTAATCCATACTATAGTTTAGATTTTTTTAATCTAGGTAAGCAATGAGAGATTTAGCCATGAATATGTCCTAAAGATAATTATTTCATTAGGTATGTGAAATTTTATCCCATAGTTATGTGTAAATTTATAAAACTCTCATTATTTCATTGGGTCAAGTGCATATAAAACATTAATACTTGTTTGAGGTAATAATCATGGACATAGGCAAGAGTTGATAGGGACATTTTGATTACACTTCTTTTACTACTAAGATGGATTGTTGTATTTTATTATTGGACAACTCAATTTGTCTATCAAGTTTTGCTTCAAACACAAGGTTAGTCTTTCCAACTCTCTCTTCCACTTTATTTGGAAAATGATGACTTTAGAAATTTTGATTAGGTTTATGAGTAGGGATCAAATATGGATAATAAAAAACTTGGGGAGGTGTATATTAAGTTTTATATACTTTTTAAGGCTACCTCGCATGAATTATTAGCTTATCCTCCAAGGATACAATCAAACGACTCAAATATAGCATCTCATTTGTAAGCCTTTGCCCATTGGCTCTCTCAATAGGTGCCCTCTCTCTTTCGACCAAATCTAAGACATCTCTCACATTTTAAATGAAATTTATAGGGACCTCTTGACCACATATTCTTAGAGTATCAAGTTCCAACATGTTCCTCTCATAACCCAAAAGTGTTTTCTTGAAGGTGGAAATGGATGGAGTTGAGGAATAGTTAGGTTGACTAGGAGAAGCAAGATATTGAGGAGGCTAGCTATAAGACTAATACAAATCATGAAAAGGTTGAATATGATTATATTAGGGCTAAAAATAACCATATTAGGTCTGGTACACTTCATGAAAGGGCTGGTTAAGGATTTTCTCTTGTTGATAAAGAGTGTCACAAGCTTAAAAAGCCTCACCAACTTGTAAAGAACAAAAATCAACACTAAATTCAGCCATGAAACCTCATGAAATAAAGAACACAAATAAATATATCACAAAAAATATTCAAAAGGAAACTAGGGCTGCTTGACTAGCTGATGGATCTTTAAGAGACAACACCAAAAATCTCTCAACTTCATGGACCAAGAGTCCCACTGGGTGTGCCAAAAACTATTTTCACTTAGATTTGAGCCATTTTAGGATATGAAAAATCTCTCCTCATACAAGTGGCACAATAGAAACACTTCTAAGATTTTGGGCAGCCTAAGGATGAATTGAATCTCTAGATAGGCTAGCTCCCTTGATGTACCACTTTGGATCACAACTACAACTAAACTTGGGGGGTGAAAAAGAAGATAGATAAATTAAAACAAACTATCCTAAGGGAGGTTATACACTAAATATATTGATGAATCCCAATCATATGCATGTTACACTTGAAATCAAGGGATAAATTAAATATACACTTCTCCAACCTTCATATCCTCACATCAATGTTACATTTTAAGGTTATGGATGAGTGTGAAAAGCTAGGAGGACTATACAAGAGGCCTATGAGAGAACTCATGAATATAATAACCCACTAAATCCTTGAAATTTCTTATAACACCTCACATTCCCTACAAGAAGAAGTTTTCCAACTATAAATAGATGATAGAATGAAACAATCATGCTAAGGAAACAAGAGTTATCACTTATGCAAAATCAAACATTCCAAATGAACACACTAAGAATAGTATGGAATAGGTAAAAATAATTATTTTTATTGATAAAAAGGTATAAAAATGAGTAGGGATTCACCATACTCATGTGGATCATAAGTTACAATGCCAAAATGGCTAGTTCTTATAGATTTTGAGAGAGAGAGGAGAAGAGAGAAGTCCAAGGGTCACAAGGACACTTGTAAAGCTGAGAGAATCAATTACTTATGCATGATAAGAGGATATAGGATGAACCATGAAAGTTTATGAAATACAAGTGTCAATTCAAGGAATAAACTTCATGAATAGTGGCATAAAACTCCTTGTCTTGGCTCAAAAAAATTGCCTTCATGATTAGCCTTGTTTGAACACCTCATAACCGATTATGAGTAGGTCCAATGATTAAAATGAAGGATTAATATTTTATACATGAATATTCATGTATTTGTTGTATTATTGGTCCTCTATAATCACCTAGATAGGAGCTATCATTATTTGAAATCCAAAAAACTCTTCCTTCATGCACCTTGCACATTTGGCCTCAAAATTGGCATCAGTTGCTCATGCAAATCCATGTAATTAAGTGGATGATAAGTTTAAATACCATACATGGACTTATGATCATTAAATACACCTTAAAATAATTTCACTTGAATTTTTCCACTCTTCTCACTAGCTTATCCAATATGCTAGTTTTGACTGGCTGAGATGAAGGATGTTATTTACACACATAAGATTTTCTAAGGCATGAAATGAACATGGGGAGTTATCCAAGTCTAAATATTCCTTATAAAACTTACACAACATAAATAATGGTCAAAAATACCTTATTATTCACCCTATCCATACAAACCATCCTATTGGGAAGTAGCTTGAGGGAGTCCTCTTAAAGGTACAATAGGTTTCATGAGAAAACTATTCCATTTAATCAACTATCCAAATCCATTTCCTCCATTGGGCCACTAATCAGGGTTTGTAAAGGTTTTTGATAGTTTTGATTATTAATCCTTGTTCATATAGATTTAACATTCAAAATACAAAAAAATATCACTAATTTTATGTTCAAGGACCTTACTAACTTCCCCAATCACCGTTGGCTCCCATATAGATCCTCCAAGAATATATGAGCATTTAAATCTGACCTATCGAGCTTGTTTTCTTATTTCTTGTAGGTTTGAGTTAATTTTGGGACAAAAATGGTTTCCTCATGACTTATATTTCATAAAAATATCTTTAACACCTTTTTTATAGTCCAAAAAACATTTTCTAATAGGTTTTAATGATCACTATAAGCTTTAAAAGAAGTTGAGTTCCCATTTAACTTTTAGGCCTAGTAGGTCTAATTTGTCCTTGAGGAAAAAAATGAGTTATTGGTGGTTCCCATACTAAAAAAATATTAAAAACACCTATATCCATCCCATACACATTATTAAAAAGTATAGAAATCTCAACTTAGGTTGGAAGTGACAATGCCTTCTCATTTGGACCTTTAGGCCTAGCCATGCCTAGTAGGTTTGCCTACAAGTTTGAGGTTTTGGGATATTACATTGAAATACACCATTTATTATTTGTTTTTTCATGTTTATCTTTATTTTTACCAACCTCTTACATCCTGTCTTAAGTTTCAAACATCATATGGTTAGTCTCTTTGCCTCCACTTCTTCAACATGTCAACTAGTGCACCTAGGAAAGTACCCTCTATCTAAGATAAAAAAAGGGTAATTCCTACATCCTCCAAAAAATAGCTATTATAGTGGATTTATCATGTATTATATATTATCTATTCAAAATTATATCACTTGGTCTTAATCCTAGACCCTCTAACTTCCACAAAACCTCAAGATAGACTTGCAAAATGGACTATGTGTAGGAAATTTAAGAGTATACTATGTTTTGTCAATTTAGAGATCTTTCTCTATTATATATCTATTATTAGAGTTTAATTGGACCATTTTTATTATTATTAATGTGTTTACATGTTTTCTTCACCATTTAAATCCCCATATACCCCTTTATATACTTTATTAAGTCAAAATTGGGTATCACGTTTGACTATATTCTATCTAATGATTCTTGCCTATAGGTGTACTTGACATCACTAAAGTTGATTAAAATGATATAAGGTACTATAAATATCCTATATTTATATCTCATTAATTTTTAATGTTATTTTACATGCATTTCTAACCTCAAAAGTGCCAACCCTTACTCATTGTACTACCACCATTCAACTGACTGTGTTCTTACTTGGGAAGGACCATTATAGGTGCATGTTTCCATGCTTTAGGATTGATAATAAAGTGAAAAAAACTTCCCTTAATTCCATTAGGGTCATTTGGCACTATTTTTTCTTACTTTATTCATCCTCATGTTTTTTCAACACCTAGACAAAATCCTTCATGCTCATTATTCATACAGTCAAACATTGTTGATTATAGGTGCATACAGAGGGTCTAAGAGGTATGTGTAGGTTCATACCATAATTTTTATATCTTATGAGGTCCCCATGATTTTTATTTATGTGATAACATGTTATTTCATCAAGTATAACCTCTCTTTAACCCTGCCTATGCACTTTTGATCCTCGAAATTGAGTCTCAACTACTTGCTGACTGAGACACCCTATTTTAGGTGTCTATTAGGCTTTAACTGAGTTCATTCATGATTTTTTAGAAACTAATTTAAACCAATTTGGTTAAAAAAATTCATGTTTGAAATTTAACTTCCTCACTTGTCTTAAAACACTACTTTTGGACCTCAAAATTGGATCACTAGTTGGATTGAGGTACTTTGCCCCTTTAGACCCTCCCTGTAGGTGTTTTTTATCTACTTTGACTTGGTGATGATTTTTGAAAACTCTCCCTAAAGAATTTAAGTCACAAAAAAATTTATTACACCTTCACTCACCTTGTATGTCTTTAAACATCTGCTATGTACCTAGGGATATGATATATTGATGTATATGGGTTGATGGATATGCCAACATGTGACCCACATCCCCTTAGTTAGTTATATGGGTATAATATATTAGGATAATAGAGTAACTTGTGGAAGTAGTAAATTAGGTAATGGTCAGCCTACATTGGGATTAGGATGTTATCCATCCATGGGTTAGATAGAAGTATATATATAGGAGATGATTATCATGGTAAATATATCAAGTGAGCATTGAGTCTTTTATTGTAAGAGGATATTGGAGGTTGTCTTCTTGAAGAGACATTGTGGAGATAAATCCCTCCTAAAGGATTATTATATGGTGTTTCCCTACCTTAAGGGTATTTATGCATATATTTAATAATCAAGATCATTACAAGTGGTATCAAAGCTTTGATTTGGGCAATTTGTGGAGTGAAACCCTAGTTTTTTTTGAATCATCAATAACTTTTGATTGGTTGCAAATTTTTTCACAAATTTTATACTGGATATGGATAATATTTCAAATACATCACAGTAAAAAAATAGATATTTTTTAATTCATTTTGAGGGATTTATTCTTATTTTAGGGTTTATAATAATTTCACTATATCTTCCGAAATATAGGGAATTTTTATTTGAAATTTTTATTGGAGATGTAAGAAAATATAAGAGAAACACAGTCAAAATTTCAAAAAAATTTGAGTTGTTTGAAGTTATTTTTTGCGATTTTATAGATCAGTTTTGACATTTCAGGGTTTCATGAACCTTAATTTTTTTTTTTGTGGATCATGGAGTTGCAAACATTTTCAGGGGAAGATGATATTGATGCTACAGAATGGTAACTCCTTTTGGAAAATCATTTTTCAAAAACTTTTGGGCAAAGATGATTAATTCCTTTTTTGTATGGGCTTGCACTACATTGGTTTGATCAACTGAGCTATACAAAAAGGTTTTCTTCATGGAAAGAAATGGAACAGATCTTTTTAGATCGTTAGGCTATAAAATAAGAAGTAGAAAAAGAAGAAGCAGTAGAAGAAGAAGTAGAAAAAGAAGAAGAAGAAATAGAAGAATCAACAGAAGAACAAGAAGAAGAAGTAGTAGAAGAAGCAATAGAAGAAGAAGAAGAAGAAGAATTAGATGATAAAGGTTCAAATTATTTGGCTCCAAAGAAATCTAAGTAAATTTTTCAATTTCATGGATGCATTCAAAAGAAAAGGGTTATTGTGTCTATAAACCCTACCAATAAGTATAACTTCATCAACATGAATGTGTCCAAGCATCTACATGTTCAAGCAAAGAATATCAAAGAGGTTCAAGAAGATGGTAAGAATATTTCAACGTTTGAAGATCTGAAGCTCATTATGGAAAAATATGTTTTGTATTCATATTTTTATTCTTTGGATATGGATGATGTGGATATAGTTCTTAGATATCCATGGTTAGAGACTTTGGGAACAATGAATATTAATGTTCAAAAAAAGTTCATGAAGTTTTGGTATAAGAAAAAGATCACTTTACAAGATATCATAGTGAAAAAGGCACCAATAACAATCCAGGTAGATCATGAGGATGAGATTAAAACAGGTGATGAAGATCATGATAAAGATTTAGATGATATAGATAAAGACACACTACAAATGAACACTTCATCTACTCAAGAGACAAAGAAGGAAAAGGTAGAAGAGGTAGAAGTAAAGGTGGATAATATCAAAGTATTGGAAAAGGTTGAGGTATATAGACACCCACATCATCATGAGAGGAAACAATCATGGAACTAGGTGAGAAAGTGTCATAACAACAATCATTTTGTCTATACAGAAAATCAAATTTCCAATCATTTTGGATATGCATGTAATCCAAATAAAAAATAATATGGCACATGGAATGAATGGGGAAATCACTATGACTATGCGTGGAAGAATACCTACTATGGTCATGATTGGAATCAGAGTAGCACAACAAAATATGGTACATGGAATAAAAAGAGGAATAATTATGCTTAGACACCAAAGTAGTATAATTATGATCATGAAAAAAATTAGAGGAGCACAATGGATTTTGGACACAAGCTTAGAGAGATATCACCTGCCAAGATCACATATGGTTGGTTAGATGATCAAGATTGGAGACAAGTGTGCAATGATTTAAAGCACACTCATTATTTGGTTTCTTCCTATGTTTTGGGGATGAAACATGTCAAAGATGGAAGTAATGATATGTACCTAGGGATATGATATATTGATGTATATGGGTTGATGGATATGCTGACATGTGGCACACATCCCCTTAGTTATATGGGTATAATATATTAGGATAATAGAGTAACTTGTGGAAGTAGTACATTGGGTAATGGTCAGCCTACATTAGGATTAGGAGGTTATCCATCCATGGGTTAGATAGATGTATATATATAGGTGATGATTATCATGGTAAATATATCAAGTGAGCATTGAGTCTTCTATTGTAAGAGGATATTGGAGGTTGTCCCCTCGAGGAGACATTATGGAGATAAATCCTTCCTAAAGGATTAGTATATGGTGTTTCCCTACCTTAAGGGTATTTACGCATATATTTAATAATCAAGATCATTACAACATCACTAAGGCATCATGTTTAGGTCACTGTCTTGTTGATTGGTTATAGGTATGTATTTAGGCCACTTGTACATACTAGAAGTGTACATGAGAAGCAAATAATATTCTATCCCTCTCCTTTTATTATTCCCTAGGTCATGAATGCCACTTGAGTCATTTTTAATCATCTTTGTGTGTCGGCAAGTCCTAATTTACAACCCTAGGTGAACATAAGCCTCTTTAGGAATCAATCTTATATACATCACTAAAGAAATTTAGTCACACAATTTGACAACGTTGGGTCTCTATGAGACCAATCTCCATTTTCTTTCTACCCTTAAAACTTGGAATGTCTCCTCTCTATGCTAGGGTATAAAAATTTCACCCACTTGGATAATTTATAAACATTTTAAAACATGTTAGATGGAGCCTACAAGAACCCTTTAGACCCTTATTTTGCTTTTTTAGGGACTTGTGGCCTAAAAAAATAGTCACCTTATAATCATGGTTAATCACTCAACTTTGTCAATAAATCCTATCAAAAAGGTTGCCATGCTCTTAGAATCATCTCAATACTTTAACGAGTGTTTCAACTCATGTACAACCTCTCTTAAATGGATCTTTAGACTCTCTGACTAGGCCACCTATAGGTAAGCATTTTCCACATAGGTAGTAAGTTTGAGTTTGGGAAATGAGCATGTTTTATGACCTTTTATGATCTTAAAATATTCTCAAATTTTATAATTGACTCATTTAATTATAAAGGACCTTGCATATATTCTTTCCAACATGAAATTCCTCATGATGATACCTATAGATGCACATTAATGGTTGACTCTATAATTATGAGGATGTGGTGGACAATAGTCATTGTATTGAAATCATAACCAACATCCATGCTCTCTAAAAGTCCTAAAAAATATATCATGGTCTAAATAACTTGAGGAAATCTTCTATATCACATTTCAATGCTTAAAAACTCCTTTAGGCACCTTGAACGGTATGTAGGTAGTTTGTGTGCAAATGTGTACAATGAGTGCATTTCACGGAATGTTGCTTTGTAGGATGAAATTTCATGAAGTGAGGTCTAAAAATACATTTTATACATGGTAAATTACCTATCATAACCCCATAAATACATTTTAAAAACATGAATATCTAGAAATGGTAAAAACAAGCCTATCATCCCACATAAGACCAGTCTATAAATTTGAGATGTTTTTCCCATCAAATCAAATTTAAACTTGAAAATAATAATGGAAAACATTATAATAGAGATTAAAAATCTTATAAAACTAATATTAGTAGCTGAGTTATACAAAATCTCCCAAATAAGAGCAAAACCTATAAGGTGCATAGATTAGCAAGCAAATTTGAAAGGTCAACTTCTTAGGAATTGTTCATAAAGTGAAAACCACCATTACTCTACAACCAAACATCAAATGGAATATAAATGAGTGTAGAATACACCCCCAGAATATTTTTTCTTAAAACCTCTTGTGCTAACAAAACTAAAAATATAACAAAACTATAGGTCACTTCTGTTTACCATGTTTATTCATGAGTGTGCAAAAACTACAAACAATGAACACTGGTTCTTGAAATACTTTTCCGCCAAAAAGACAGTAAAAAACTCCATTTCAAAGACATAGAACCTTATTTATGACTTAACCTACTTCTATTTTGAATTTTATTTGAGATATACCCACCATAGGATAGTCTTCGACCCATTCAACTCACTTAGTGATTTAACTTTTATTAGAATCCATGCATCCATCCACAAAATTAGTTAAAAAAACTCATAGGTTCAGCCTTCTATTCACCACCTAGGTGTTCTAACCACATACCCTCAACTCATTCACTAGATTGGAACCTAGTTCCACAAATATCTAAAAATAATAGAGGTTACCTCATTTTAAAATTCTATGAGGTATGCATAAAACCCACATCAACATATCTCAACATAAATAAAATAATATAAATTCAACCATAGTTGATACAATATTATAGTCTCTAATGTAGAAGTATAATGAATAAATATCATAATTTTCATAAATAAATAAAATATCTCAAATGATAAAACATGATACAAAACTCTTCTGAGTAAAGTCTCCATCACTCAAGAGTCTCTGTGACTCAAGTATCAATATGTAATCTCAAGTGCAGTCTCAAATATAGTACTCCATTTGGGAGGGATAACATCATCTGAGTGCTTTTCCATGTTAACCATGGACTATAACTCCCCCACACTATCTACAAAATAATGGGATGGCCCTCCCTTCACGTATTGGTAGATAATGATGGTGTGGGAATATAGAGTAACAAACTAGAACCCATGTGTTAAAGATATCTAATACATAATGTGTACCATAAATAAATCCATTCTAATATGATATCCACATAAATATGAAAACTATATCAACATATGAAATGAAAATGTTTATCAAACATTATTTTAGCCAAATTTTTCAATAATAAATGATCTCTAAGATCATTAAAAGTCATACACACCACTTGATCGGATTACACCTTATCGTGCATTGATGGCACTAATTAAGATGGTGAAATATATCCACTACTTAATTAGGGTCATGAATGTGAGATTCGATAAAATAAACAATAATATAAAAAATAATGGATTCATTCTTAATATTTCACTTTAGGTAACCATAATTACGCTAAGTACATAAATATCATAAACATTCATTTAGTTCATCAAATGAAGTGAAATGAATCCATACATCTATTTTATTACAAATAATAAATAGAATCCAAAAATAGTCCTCAATACAACATACCATTCGAGTAATGATTATCTAGACCGCTAGTTACTATAACCATTAATTAGCTTATAATATTATTTCTCCACAAAATAATATTACAACCCTAGCCAAATAATTTGTTCATAATCCACATATAACAATAGCCAGTCCACAACATATAGTTATGTTCTATATTTAAACTAATAAATACATTGAATGCTTTATATTTAAACATTCTAATGCTTTTATATTAACCAAATAATAATATCCACTATTATCATAATAATAATAACATAGTTGCATGTATTAATATATATTTATATATTAATTCATACATAAAAATACATTATACATACTTCATTTATATGGTATACTACTAAGATGACATCCACTATTATTATCTTTAGAGTATTTTATATATGCAAAGTATACAATTAGTTCATAAATAAAGGCCCCATAACCTTTTACATAAATTTGATAAATTCATATGCCCATGATAAATAAACACACAAAATTCAATAAATCAAACTAAAATACTCCATTATCCATCAAAACTTTTTAACCATTTAAATTCAATCAATCACTCATGTTTTGCTAATTTAAATATAGTTCATAAAAGAAAATAGAAGAACATAGTCACCTTTACCCTATTCGGGTATTGTTTAAATAAAATAATAAATAACATAGAGGCGAATTCCTACTCAAGTATTATTTGTATCATCATAGTTTTATCCAAAATAAAACAAATACAATACACAGTCAAATACCCTACTTAGTTATGTTATATCCCAGTTTAGACTTGGCTGAACAAAATAAGGTAATCATGTAATTGAACCCATTTACTCATTCCCCCTATGGACTATGAAAACTAGTACATAGTTCAACCAAAAACAACAATACACAACCATGTTTAAAACAAATAACTAAAATTATACCATAATTTCCTTATCCATTTACTATATATACACTTGCCTAAAGATAAATGCAAAACCCTAAAGTTATATTATTAATTTACTCATCCTAGGTTAAACAATGTGACTTAACTGAAGTATCTAAATTCATTAAATAAACATATCAAAGAGTAGATAATTTTACTATGGTCCAGTATATATAAATTTTCTAAATATAAAGCCAAGTATATTACTGAAAAACAATATTTGTTATTATGTTATATGAATATCTTCATCTACAGAATGTATTATTAATAGTCACATTAAAGTCTATCTTTCAATTACACACACACACACACACACACACACACACACACACACACACACACACACACACACACACTATCACTTACTAAATTTTGCTAGTTGAATACATACATACAAATACAGTCACTTAATGAAGTCAGATAGTTAAACATATAAGTATATATCCTGATATATATATATGGATATATACTTATATTTTTAACTATCTAACTTCATTAAGTGACTGTAACTGTATGTATGTATTCAACTAGCAAAATTTAGTAAGTGATAGTGTGTGTGTGTGTGTGTGTGTCTATATACTTGTATGTTTAACTATCTGACTTCATTAAGTGACTGTAACTATATGTATGTATGTATAAATATATATATATATATATATATAATCACTTTTAACCATGTATATATTTATGTATATATATTTAAAATCCTAGAAAACCCATATTTTAAACCCAAAAAGTTTGAATTGGCTTAAACAATTGAGTGATTATATAGACTAACAATTTTAAGTCTATATTTTCATATTCCTAAATGCTTATATAATAATCTAGTTTGAATCAATTATTATGAGCCATATTAATTATATACCAATGAGAATAATCCTCAAATATTTAATAGATATTTTTGAATATCTAGAGATGTGTAAGACAGAGCTATTTAAAAACCCAACAATAACCATGACCAACTCTATGGCTCTACCCCATATCCTAAGTTATCCTGGTTTGAATGTGGGGTTATGTGGAGGCCAAGCCTTCCACAAGGATCCAAATGAAACCTAGTATTTCTTATGAATAAAACAAAGAAACCTATAATCATACACATTCATAGAGACCCATTCAATATATGACTTATAAATTGAATTACAAAACCAACCTGGTAAATGTATTAATGTCATAGAAAGCCGATCAAAATTCCTTATTCTCACTTGTTAACCTATTTTCCACCTTCTATCCTCTCCTCTCAAAATGTTGTGAGCCATCCTCTATGTCATGTACAGTGTCGTTTAAATCCCCCATTCTCCTCCTTTTATTATTTTCCATAATCTATCTCCTTCTACTTCTCTATACTCTTTAGCCAATTAAACTCCCTATATGATATGCATTCTTAGATAGGTTAACCAACATATAGTTTGGCTCCATGAAAAACATAGTAAACCCCATAATTTTCTCCCAAACTTTGCTTTACTAAAGTCAATGAATTATTAGTAACCTAATAATTCTCGATGTTTCTCTATAATCCCTAATTAATCATATTATATTCCTTTATCAAATCCACATGATAATGATTTAAACAAACCATCTTCAACCATCTCAATCATATAAGTCACATAATCCTTATATTTTATTCCATGGAAGGCTATCAACTAGTCAATGACTAAAGTATTTCCCCATGCAATGACTAAACATAATAGAATAATATAACTTTGGCAATACAACTAAGTATAACAAGACTAGAGTTTATGTTGAAATGTTATCCACCCACATACATAACAATTACAATGATTTCCTAAAATCACTAAATAATTAATCAATAATGTATTCATTTATATTTATCATGAATATAAATCTTTTAATCAAATAGTTAAATAAATACAATATCTTTAGAACAATGCCATTTATCTTTCTAATTATAATGTAATATCATAATAATAATCTTTAATTACTATTATCTAAATCTTATAATTTAGGTAATGATTATAGAATTCATACCTTTACAATATACTATAGGAGAAGAGTTATGTCACTTCTTAATGACACATTATTTCATGATTCAGATTACCATTAGCTATATTAACAGATAGTGCATCATCCTTAAAAATAAAATATTTAAGTGATTGTGTTAAGTCCAAGATCTATCATACTTTCCCTACTTCATACTACCTCTAAGGAAATAGGCAAGTAGAATTTAAAAATAAGAAAATCATCAAAATTTTAAGCAAAATAGTTGCCAAACATGGAAAAAACTAGCATAATCAGATCATTTATGCACATTAGGCATATCTCTCAAGTGTGTGTACACTAACAAAGGCTTTACCTTACTATCTTGTTTATGAAAAGGAAGCATTACTACCTCTGGAGTTATAAATTCCTTTAATATGTGTCTCCCTTAAAGACATCATTAAGGATCATGAGTATCAGTAAAAATAATGATATGAGTTATAAATTATCGATGATATGTGTATACAAACTATCAAACATCTCAAATTTTATCAGGCTCACACCAAATGAGCATATGGAAAGAATATTCATAACCATAGATCCAAATTGGGGATTTAGTGCTAAAATAGAATTAAAAAAATACTAATATAGACATAAAATCTAAAGGTAAATTCAAACCTAATTGGTTGGGACCATTTATGGTTATATAAAACATGGGTACATGAGTTATAATTTGGATACACTTAAAGGGAAACCTATGAATAACCTTATGAATATCATGCATTTGTGTTAGGGTACCTGCATTGAGTTGGGAGTTGGGGGATAATTCCATGGACATTTTCATGACAAATCCCAAAACATTTATGCCTTATTGTAATAACACATGCATGCTATGTTTTCTAGGCTTGGTAAACACAAAGTCTAGAATGTGTATGTGTTTTAATCATGTAAGAAACTACACACATTATAATGTGTATGTGCTATAATATGTATGTGTTCTTAAAAGTATGCAAGTATGATTTTTTTTTAACTATACATGTTTTTGAAATTATACAACACAAAAGCACGTACACATTCCTAAGATATATAAGTATAAAGCCTTATAATGAAAAAATGTGAGAAATTAAAATGTGGGGGGAGGGGGGAGTTTACTAAAATTTAAATTGTGTACACACTAAAAAATGTAATTTTCCATAAAAAAAATTAGAAATCGAAAGGTGGGGGGATGTTTTACTTATAATTTAAATTTATTTAAGTAAATGTAAGAATTTAGGGTTAGTTTGCATCTTTTGTAATTGGTCTCATAGCTACATGACTTATGATTTGGAAGAAACTTTATAAAAATCCAATATGGTTAGTACTTAGTCATTTTTAGGATTTCAGTATTAAACCTAGGGATTTTAAGCTATAATTTTTTCAATTGATCTCTATTTTTGATAAACATGTAGTCATTTTTTAAGTTTTGGGGCCTTTTGGATTATTTGTTAATATTTTTAGGAGTAATCAATTTGTCAAAATTAAATTTTATAAACCAACACACACCCAACCACTCCTTTATGTTGATTTTACTTATGATTAGATCCCTTATAGGCCAAAATCAATACAACAACACTATAATAATTTGAAACTAGGGTAAATGGGAATAATTATAGTCACATTTGCATGTGATCAGCCTAATTTAAATTTAATTCATGCCAAAATGGCATGCATTTGGAAACATAGGTCACATTGGTGACCCATGTAAACCAAACCACCCATTTATGTCAATTTTACATGTGATTAGGTCACTTATAGACCAAAATAGACATAAAACACCATATCAAATTAATACCAAGTTAAATTCAAAAAAAATTAGGCACATTTATTTATGATTGTACCATTTCTCTCTAATTCAATAAAAATGTGATTATGGTAGTGTAATTCATATTGTGACCCTTTCACATAAAACTAATAATTTATGTTGATTTTACTTGTGATTAACTCCATTATATGCCAAAATTGACACAATAACACCATTTACATTTGAAATCATGGAAATGTGGAAAATTGTTGGCATATGTATGTGCAATCACCCTAATTCACTTTGAATTTAATCCAAAGTGGTGTGATTGGGGTAATATAGTTGTATTGATGACATATGAACACCAAACCACCACTTTATGTTCATTTTATTTGTGATTAAGTCCATCATATTCCAAAATCCACACAAAAACACCATATCCACATATGTATAGGATAAATTAAGATGATTTGTGGAAAATATATGTGTAATCACCTAAATTTTCTTTGAAATCAATTCAAAGTGGTATGATTGGGGAAACTTGGGTTGCATTGGTGACATGTGCATAAACAACCATCCCTTTACATCATTTTTAATTGATATAATAGGGATTATAGGCCAAAATCATTTTAACAACACTATATCCACTTTCAACCAACAAGATTCTTGTACAAGTAGATTTAGGCATTCTACCTAATCACACGGGCACATTGATCCATTTCTAATTGAGATAGTGTACCAAAAACACTATTTATATAACTTACATAAATATCATGTTGATTGTTACTAAGGACATGATGATATGGTGTATGCATTGTTCTTAGATCTCAACTATTCTACCTTTACCCCTTTCCTTCCAATCTAACTTTTAATATAAATTGATTGAACCTCTCCCTTCTTTATATAGAGGCATGGAAAAGATCAGGTATGATCTATTCATCATTCCTTTTTCTCACAATAATCATTAATGTTATACTCAATAATCATTGGTGTTAATATAGATTAAATAGAGTGATTAATATAATCTATTAAATTTATGTAATATAATACAATACAACCTAGAAAATCCTTGACTCCCTAAGATGGGTGTGGGTGCCCATCAATCATTTATCAATTACATAATCATCCTTCTCTCTTGACTATCATCCCTCAATTTTGGGTATTAATCAAATGCAATCTTATCCCTTAATTTATCAATGTATTATATATTCCTTATGTAAATAGAAGGGAAACTTTACAAATCACTCACTATAATGTGGGACCCTCAATTTCCCCTATATATAGATATGTCAATCAACCCACCCCCAATCTCTATGTGGTACCCTCTTCAAAAGGATATATAGGGTCAATCATCAATCAAGTGCCTCTCATCTATGATGGGACCTCTCTCTCAAACTCCATAATATATGGTTAGTATATATGGGTGCCCCATATATAGAGAGGGGATATCCACCACCCTCTAGCATGCCTACTATATTATAAATGCCATATCCATATCCTAATTAAATAAAAGGGCATAAGGTTAATTGTTCATGCATTAATCATTGGTTATTTATGTTTTATATTTGATATTAATAAATCTATATGGGTGGGGGAGACATTAGATATATACAATCAATTGATCACTCAATTTATAAACCAATATAGGGCCCCTATCTATATATGGGCACTCAACCACCTATATCAATATATAGGGAGGATGAGGCCCCCTTATATATATCAAGACTTAATTAATTTATTATATTAATTTAATTAATTTATTATATTAATTTATGCCCCTGTTTATATAAGGAAACGTATCCACCCATATCTATATCTAGGGAGGATGAGGCCCCCTTATATATATATATGGAGATTTAATTAAATTA
This sequence comes from Torreya grandis, assembly GCA_037957365.1. Taxonomy (NCBI): domain Eukaryota; kingdom Viridiplantae; phylum Streptophyta; class Pinopsida; order Cupressales; family Taxaceae; genus Torreya; species Torreya grandis. The sequence continues at coordinate 275,628 of JARHVA010007526.1, read as the reverse complement.
TTATATTAATTTATGCCCTTATCTATATCTGAGGATAATGAGGGGTGACTAATGTTTAAACATGTAGTCTTCAGGTCATGGGCTTAAAATGATGACTAAATTACTCCACCTAACTTCATCAAATATGTGTGTCACCATAACGAATATATGCCATATCCATGTCCCATATATAGTGAAGGTTCCCACCAAGTTAATGAATCAATGTGAATCATATTACATATATAATATGATTGGATCATTTAATTGTAATAAATAATGAATGATATGGTAGTACCATATTTCATCAATTTACAACATCATGATCACTTAACCACCCCCCACTATATAGATATATAGTTTCATTAATATTGGAAAAATATATAGTTTAATTAGAACAATATATATTTTAATCCACATCCCATATATGGAATTACATATAGATTTAAAGTGAATAGAGATAGAGGCCAAGTTATATAAATGATATCGATTATATCTAGTACACTCTACATATTAAACAAGTCTATCAATGATTAATTTTATGACATTACATGCAAAATATGTAAAGTATGACCAAAGTGACCTAATGTGCATAATGTCTAGCATAACATGAATGGCTTGTGTGATGCAATAAATATCCATATCATAGAATAAATCAATGTCATATCTATATGTAACATGATGTTGATGTGATATATTATGGAATGGGTGTGGGTAACATGATGTGATGGATATGCTTTTCTTAATGATATGATTATTGGTTTTGACTGCTTAATGTCATTGAATGGGATTCATTATATATGGTTTTCATTGGTGCAGTTGACCCATTGAATATTGTGATGTCATTAACTATAAATGTATATACTATCCATTATCCTTTCTCAAGACAATAACCATGGATCATGACTAATAGATAACTCATCTCATGTGTTTTTATCTCACATATATGTGTGACATGATAAAGGCTACAGGTAACATGATATAAGTGTACTACCTATAGTGTATCCCCATATAGATATGGGGGGGTTGATATCTCATGTCAATTTTTTAGGCACACTTTGGAAATATCATGTCCCCATAGTTTAGATAAGTTTCAATATAGTGTTGTTGTGTTGCTTTGGGCCTATAATCCACATAATCTCAAGTAAAAATTACATAAAAGGGTGGTTGGATATGCATAGGCCACCAATATAACCCATGTTTCCCCAATAATACTACTTTTTATTTATTTAAAAATGAATTTGGGGAATCACACATATATGTACCCCAAATCATTTGCATTTGTATTGGTCATAAATGGGTATGATGATGTTGTGTGCATTTTTACATGAGGAACTTAATTGCATTAATGACTCATGCACATAAAATCAAAACCTATGTTACCCATTCACACCACTTTAGCATAAATTTGAATTTAATTAGGGTGTTCATACATAAACATGTCCATAATTTCCCCATTTACCCTGGTCGCAAGTGGATATAGTGTTATTGTGTCACTTTTGGTCTATAAAGGACCTAATCAAAAGTAAAATCAGCATGAAGGGGTGGTTGCATGTGCAAATTTCAAAATGAATCTTATGTTTCCCAAAATTCACCACATTATCTTGGATTAAAAGTGAATTGGGGTGATCATACACAAATGTGCCCAAAATTATCTACATTTGTCATAACCACATGGATATGGTGTTGTTATGCTACTTTTAGCTTATAAGGGACCTAATTGTAAGTAAAATCAACATAAAAAAGTGGTTGGGTGTGTGTCTATTATCAATAGGAGATACATTTTCCCAATCACACAAATTTGGGCTTAATTTGAAATGAATTGAGTTGATCATGCATGAATGTGTCCCAAATTATTTGTATTTTCTATCATTGCAAGTGGATATGGTGTTGTGTTTATTTTGGCTTATAAACCCTCAAATTTCAAGTAAAAATGAAATAAAGTGGTGGTTTGTGTGTATAGGTCAAAAATGTGACCCATGTTACCCAAATCACACAACTTTGGATTGAATTCAAAGTGAATTAGGGTGATAATGCATACATGCACCAAAAAAAGTTCATATTTCCATGGTCACAAGTGGATATGGTGGTGTTGTGTATTTTAAAATTTTAGGACTTAACACATGTATATCATATAATTGATTAAATAATTAAGTATACTAAATTATGGAAATAGTTTACAATAAATACAAACACTAATTTGTTACAAAATTGACTAGCTTTGACTTTTATAAAAATAGTAATAAATAACACAAATAAAGACTTAGCTAGAAAACACCTAATACAGATGATCAGAGTGATAGAAACTAAGGTGGAAGCTGGTTTAAATGTTATAAACTATATCCCTATGTCATAACCCCTCTTAGATAATATCATCATAATTAGACAGTATAACCATTATTAGTAAAGTGGCAATAGTGTCCTCTATGCAAGACTATCCTGAGCTTCTAGGTGCACTTGTGTTTGGATATCTAGGGTTTGTTCCTATGTACATGAGATATGCAACCCTATATTATATCTATAATAACTTATTTATTATTCAAACCCTCATCTTCCATAAAACTAGGGCATGAGTTAAAAAGTGTTTTTGTTAGTAGGATAGGTTGGGCATCCTCAACACCTTGTTGTGAAGAGAGTTGCCTAAATATGAATACTCCAAGAAGGGATCAAGTGAAATGTAGTTTTTCCCACCTAATTGATGGTGTAAGTGATGTTAGTATGATATTGGCCTTGGGTGCCTTGAATGTGCTCAAGACCAGAAATCATGAATGTCTAAGCTTAGGAATGCTATATATGATAGTATTCAGAAGTAGGGAAGAATAGGGATTGATAACCTTAATTTTGATCAACTTATTTCATGTTTGAATGTATATTTACATCTAATTTCCATCTAGTGGATAGAGGGATAAAATTCATGTATATATTATGTTGCGTTACTTGTGTGGATGATAAAATATGTCTAGGTTGACCTTAGGAGGTTTTAGGTTTGAAAAGATATCTATTTGGGAAAATCTAGGGAAAAAGACATTATCTCCATTCTGAGGACACTAGTGCCACATGGATCTAGTGTCCTTATTATGGTTCTAATGTCCAACTAGTAGAAAACTAGGCACAAAGGACCAATATCAGGGAATGAGGGTTTAGGACTACTTTGGGGCTGACTAAGGATGTGGGTGGCCCACATGAAAGTTTGATAAGTGTGATAATAAGCTATAATATATTTTTAGGGGTAATATAGGGATAAATAGTCTTAAGTAGCACTCTTATCACTTAAATAAAAAATTTGGTTGATTACATTATCCACCCTTTTTTCTAGAAATACAACAAAGTGAAATGACTAGGATAAAAGAAAAAGAAGCATACCCAAACTTCTCTAGGAAGTGAAGCCCATGAAGTTGAGTCTAATTATGTGAATCATGATCTAATGAATGTAATACAAATCAATTATTCATAAATCATTCCTTAATAGATATCAAAATCAAAATACTAAACTAAGTAAAGAAGTAAAATTGAGTAAAGAAATGAAAAAGAGGAAATGAACGAATACACCTCACTAAGTATGTGAACCAATGAATAAACCTAGTGATAACCTATGTGTGCATGTATATTGTGTTCAATCATTGAATATCTTATATTGAGTCGATGTCTTTCTCAATTATCATGTGTGGGTGGCTCAATAACTCTTTACCCACCCTTGCATAGTGGATTATGACCTATGAATAGCTTGGATTGGATTGATAGTGTGTCTAACCCTCTCATGTGGGTGGCTTAATAACTCTATTAGGCTTTGAATCCATCATTGTCCACCCATGTGTAATAGATGCATCTAAAAATAGACTATGTGAATTATTTTAAATGTCTAACTGAGTAGATCTAACTATGTATGTTAGCTCTACAACTGATTGTGTATATTAGGTAGTTTTAGCCATTTAGGAATGTCAACCACTACATATGGATCAAGGAATGAAACTAATGTTTAACCTATAATATGATGTTAAGTGTATATAATTTATAAAATGACATGGAATTTGTCATTCCATCTAATCAACTAGTGTGTAAGTGAGCATAAGGAAATAATGTACCACACACATGCCCCCAAATATGATATCTAAGTATATAGATTCTAGACTAAATTTTGGAATGGTCATGCCACACATGATTCCCATAATTTTAGCAAATTGATTATGAATTTAGGCTGAACAAGTATGAATCAGAGCAAAATTGAGTATAACTAATAAACCTATAACCAAATCTATGCAAACATGTATTGTACCTATTATACTATTCTAGCTAATATGAGTTGTTATGAAACTAAGGATACTAGATAGTAGTGTCATATCTTGGATAGTAGTGCCATGTGGCACTAGTGTCCCAATTTAGGCACTAATGTCCTATTTTGAATTTTGTGCAACTGTACTACCTTTTGAATCATTATTTTTTTACTATGTTTGCATGTGTTTGATTTTATGTAATTGAGCTTGTCGGCTAAAAAATGTACTGAGACCAATATATAAGCCTAATCTCTATGGAAATCCTCTATGAATGCCCCCTATTTTGAGAGGAGTTATTGAACCCATGCAAGAACTATCCTAAAGAGAACTCTATGTGTAATAATCTAATATAATGCACATACATAATATCAAAATTTAAGATGATCTAAGCATAAGTATGTAATGTAGGATGTATGTCATGTCTAGCATTACATAAGGGTGTCAATATATATGTAACAATGTATATATGATTTAACATTTTAGGGTTTTACTAGTGTAATTACCTATGTTTGGTTAGAGGGCAGAGATGTTTAAATTAGTTAAATAAATTTAAATAATTAAGATACTATTTTTTTATTATTTTGGCCTTGATTGAATTTTAAATAATAGTAATAAATAGGGTTAAATAGAGACTTATCTAAAAATACACCATCACAGATGATCTGGGTTCTGGAAGTTGAGATCTAAATAATTTTGAGAGTTATAAGCAAGGTTCTAATATCCATTTGTTCATTAGATAGTAGTGTCTAATTTGGATAGTAACACCATCCATGTGTAGTTTCCACAATGTGGTACTAATGCCCTCTTTACAAAACTATTCCTATTTTTGGGGATCACATACACCTATGTCTATGTGTTTTGTTCTTGTATGATCAAAGCCTATAGCTATGTATTATTTTTGGAAATCTTGATTTTATGTTTAAACTCTAGTTCTCTTTAAAAGTGTGATATGAAAAATATTTGAGTGTGTTAATAGGATATACTAGACATCCACAACACCCCACTATGTAGAGAGTTTCCTACATACCAATACTCTAAAGAGGGATCAAGTCCAATGTAGTTTTCCCTCTTAGTGTTTGATGTATGTGAAAGTGAATGCTAGAATAAGATTGGCCTTGGATCTCTTGAGTGTCCTTGATCCTTGGAATGCTTAAAAATTGGACTTAGGGTTGTTGCAAATGGTAGTATATATAAAATATGGTAGAATAGGGATAATATACCTTGATTTTGCACAACTTTATTTTTGGTTTGAATAAATTTTGAATTTTGCATCTGCTTCCCATCTAGTTAATAGAGGTGAATTAGACTTGTGATTATAAGGTTATGTTACTAATTTGGATTAAAAAATGAGCTTATGCCAACCTTGGGAGGGGCACATGTTTGACAAGTATCTATTGAGAAGAGCTAGGGCTAAGTAAAGTAGTACCTAGTTAGGGATACTAGATTGATGTGGTTTTAGTGTCCCAAATGTGTCACTAATGTCATTTTTTATACTTATAATAAATTTGGATTGGTGTTAGAGGTGATATTTTAGTGACTATTTCTTGATTGGCTGTAAGTGAATAAGGTTGGTTGAATAATTGGAAATGTAAGTCTAACGCTCTAAAATAGGTCTATGGCAAGCCTAGGGATGGGGTAACTCAAGTGACACTCTTATAATCTAATTACACCTTTTAGGTGATTACATTTTCCCCTCATTTATGCTTGTAGATGCCTAAATCTAGCCACTGATAACCTCTAATTAGGATTTTGACCAATTTCCACCAAAATGTACAATTTGGCTTAAAAACACTAAAACACATTAAATGAGTTGAATTTGATATATTCAAGTGTTGATTTTGGCTAGAGTATCACTAAATGGGACAATGAAATTTATGGTCTAGCTAACTTTGATCAAATCATTTCAAGTCAAAATACCAATTTTGCACCTAGGTGTTCTAGATTGCTCATTTCTATCAAATCTCTTATACAAGACATGTTCCTTTGTTATTTGGTGTTGGTAACATCCTAAATGGGATAATGGATCCAACACATCTAGCATTGACTTCCAATTCCAATTTAGTAAAATTTTAGACCAATAACAAGTCATTTTGATCAATTTGAGTAATTTGTGCAGAAAGTGCTTAATCATGCTTAAGAGCTAGTTAAACCAAATTAGGGCCTAATTAATAATTATACGTAAAATTGTTGAATAATTGTTTCTAGAACTAGATATTGAATATCTACATCATCAGGTGACCTCATTTCTTCGGAAGACATCCATAGGCCCTAAATGCCACAAATATCAAGATTCATGCATCTCATGCCTCATCAATGCCCTTTATACCTCTTAATTTCTCCTCTATCCCAAATATTGATGAGCCTATTTATCAATTTTAATTTCAAAATTGAATTAATCCTCAACCACACATCTTCATCTCAAGATGGATGGTTTAGGTTGATTCTAAACAATCTCAAAAATCTATAAATAAGAGGACTTGCCTATTGATTTTTAAGCTTAATTTATGCAAAGTTACCATGTCAAATTAATTCCAAGAGCTCTCACATGCCAAAATTATTATGCAAAAATATTGAACCAAACCAAGCCAAAGCCATAAGGTGCCAAGAAGAAGATGAGATAGCTAAGCCTCATTTGATGAAGAATTCATGAGCACATGTCGGGCAAGCCATTGCAACAAGCATTTGGAGCATCCAAGGAAGGTGAAGGATTATTATTTTTCTTTACTTTTTAGTTGTGATTTTCTTTTTTTTGGTTAGTAAGCTCACCCTAGTAACTAATCCTAGATATGTATACTAGTTAGTGTGTTTTTATTAATTTGTTTTCATTTTGCAACTAACACAATACTAATCACCTTTCTTGAGTCAAATACCAATCTTGTCTATCTTATTTGATCAAATCCTAGTTTTCAATTAACCTTGTCAATTTTAAATTCAAACATTGATTGATTTTTGTTTAGTCCTCAATTCATGGGGATAATACATAGATCTTCCTCTTTTGAGTTGCATAACTTCGATTAATCGATTACCCAAATTTGAAAACTATTGATGGTTTATCTGTTCACAACTTATTCTCATCATTGTTTGTGATTTTATTTGGGATAACAAAACCTTTCTCAAAAATACTTTTGCCTCATGCCTTATACTAACTGATCATGTTTATGTTTGATTCTATGTGTCAGGTTTATGTCAAAGTTGTTTCCAAACTTGTTAGATTAAATCAAATCATATGATACCTTTGTTTCAAGTCTAGATTTTGACACCATTTAGCCAAAATTACTAGCATAGCTTGTTTGAGCCTATCTTTTGACTCCACATTTAGACAAAACACCTAGTGACTCTTTTCTCTTTCCTAGTTTATACCTTATTTGGAACACTTTGACCTAGACATTTAACATGTTAGTTTTTATTCAGATGCTTGACCTTTTGTGCATATGAAATTTGACATTAGAAATTTGATGTTAGACTATTTTATTCCAAGTCTTAGCACAAATCATTTTGGAGATAAAACTTCACTTTCAAACCATATTGGAGATATAACTCCACCCCTTCAACCAAGTTAGACCAGGTTTGAACCATTTTTCCTTTGGATAGTTTTTCATATTTTATAGAACTCTAAGCCTTTTTATTTTGGATATTTCATAATTTACACAGATATGTCTAACTACGCTTATGGTGGAGTCATGTACAATCCAACTTATGATATAATGGCCACATAAAATCCCACTAGGAACCCCTATAGAGAGATTTTCTAAGGAGTTTTATTATTCTCCCTACAATGCTCCATATGGGGAACATAGTGAAAATCCACAAAATCCAAATCAAGACCTTGATTAGAATGAAGAGGATTATGAGGACTTTGAAGACCTAACTATAGATAATGTTGTTTGGGATACAGATCCATACCCTCTTTGTAATAATTAGTACATGTAACATAGTTAAGAACCAACTTATGAGCCAACTCACGACTAGGATGATATGGTTTATGAGGAAGACTTGGATGCTTTGGCTTGTACAAGTAATCAAGTTACATGACATCCTTTTTTAATTCAATCATCAACTACCCCTAAGCCTCATTTATATTATATGAGCTATTAAGCTATACAATATCCAAGGAATACCATTCTTAGACCTTGTCCTTTGGCTTGTGTGAGAAACTAGGCTCCACAACACCCTTTCATCATTCCAGAACCTACTCCTTTGACTTGTGTGAGTAATCAAGCTCCACACCACCCTATCATTACAATATTAGGAATTTTTCCTTTGGCTCATGTAATTAATCATGCTCCTTAATGCCCTACCATTATCCAACCATAGGCCATTCCTCCTCCATTACCAATCCCATCCAAACCTCAATCGATCCAATCATTCAAACATAAAGCTATGTTCAAAACTAGTATTTTATAACTCATTAGAAACTAAAACCAAGAAAACCAACCAATCTAAAATGTTTTTATCAACCCAACCACTTGTGATAAGTTAGCTTATGATGAATCACCTATTGATCATATCGCAGTTGTCAAGGAGTCTCATATTGATGAGCTAGTCTTTACTGAGTCACTTCTTAATTATTATAACTACCTTTGGGTAAATAATTACCTTGACTATATGCCTATTTTTCAAGAACCTCCTATTGATAATCTAGTCCCTAAGGAGTTGTCTCTTAACCTATTTCCCATTATGGAGGAGTCTCACTTTAACAAACCAATTTTTATGGATCCCATTATACCATCATAGGCCATTACTTATCCAAAACCAAATATTCAACAAGACATCATTATAATAGAATACCCATTAGATGAAGAATAAAATTTAGATTCAAGTTCTATTCTTGAACCAATATTAGATTTACCATCAAAATATAAATTAACATCAATCTCAACATTAGATTTAGAGTCTCTTGAGTTAGAATTAGATTCAGAAGAAAAATATGTTTGTGACTACTACAACATTAATTACACATGCCTTACAAATCAATTTGAATAAATTTGTGATCCTTTTATGGTTTTTGATGATGATTAATTTAGCTTCGACACAATTTATCCTAGTATATTCTACAAGGATTTTGATGCCAACACCCATTCCATTACCATTCCACATGCCATTACCATCAACCAAGATAGCCATATTATTGACATTCTATCTCTCATAAGTGTCAATTGGGATCAAAAAAATCACACTTTGTGGAACTAAATCCATGGAGATATATCAGTTGAATAAGAGCAAGGAGGCCAAGACCACATTCATGTAGAAGAAGAGCACTCTCCTAGTGAAACCTTTTTAGAGGTGCTAGGATATAATCAAATTTCCAACTTAGCATCTTTTAGTGAAAATTTTTTAGAAGCTTTAGAAGATAATCAATGTCAAAATCTAATGTTCATTAGTGAAACCTTCGTAGAAGTGCTATAGGAAAATCAATACAAGTTCACTAGTGAAAACCTTATTGAGGCACCAATAGCTGAGCATAAAAGTTCTTCACTACTTGATGAAGACAAAATCAAATATCAAATCAAAATATCTTCCTATATATATCCTAATTAGATGGTAGCTACTCTTAGGTCCAAACAATATAAAAATAGTAGTATGGTCCTATTGACAGAACAAGTCTTCATCCATATCATAACCAAAATTATGTCAAATCCAACATCAATAACATTACATGTGACTAAAAGTCTTGATCTTCATTTGTTTCCCCACCATTATACATTCCATTATCATCTACCATTCTATTTCATAATCAAACCTACCATCCATTATTTATCCTTATTTACCATCCATGGCTACACTTTCCTTTGTAGAGGCTATAAAGATACCTTGTATCGATGTTTGAAGGAATCAGAATCAATGATCAATGAAGATCAAAAAAGCATTTTTGGCATCCAAATTTGTAAGCAGTTATTGATGGAGTAACTATTTAGATGAGGTGTGGGATATAAATTAACATTATCAAGTATTTTTTTTATATCATTTATTTATTAGGATGTACATCTCCCCATCTGTAGGAATAACAAAATCAAAAACAACACTTAGGCCAAAAACATGTACCATACCATTTCATTGTCATGTCATTGCCATTGTTACATATTCTTTTACCATTGTTGCATATCCTAAACAATCACCTTCTCACTTGGGTGAAACCCTCTTACCATTTTATCCAATTTATCAAACCATCATTATCCTTAGCAAGATTATGCTATCTAACCATTCCATTCCTAGCTAAACTAAAGCCTATTTTTAGTTATCCTACACAATCTTATTTTGATATTGGCCACTTTGGTTCTTCCTATACTTTTTGGGAGGGGATTTAAATAAATTTTTAACTCTTATAAAATTCATGTTTACAATGATAGTCTATGAAATTAGTGTGAAATTTTATCTGACAAGATATCTTTCATCCTATCAAGTTTGTTTATGTGAGTCTGATTATAATAGCTTATGGGCTAATCAGTGTCTCACCAATATTACTACTAATTATAACCACCTATGGTAAAATTAGTATCATTGAATTATTCCATCATATCCTACTTATAACTACATATTGGGAAAACTAGGGGCAACACTTGTTTACCATGCATTACCACATCACCTTGCCATTATTGTTTTCATTTGACTAGCTATTTTTTGGCTTTGAGATCTAGATGGTTTTTCTTCACCTTTTATGTGGATGGAATTAATATGAATTGAAGTCATTTTAGGACTATGTAGGTCATTATAATTAACATTATAAGGTCACCTTAGTCCCCCTTTCCTTATGCTCTCACCATTTTGTGAGTAACCTAAGCCACACTCTCTCTATTTTGTGAGCAACCTAAGCCAAATGCTCTCACTATTTTGTGAGTAGGTATCTTGTCATTATATAAAAAGTTAAGATACATAATAATTACAAAAACATTCATAAAATTTCAAAAATCCAAAAACATTTGTGTTATATAAGCCTAGTTAGTTATCCTCGACTTGCCCTATTGGGGCAAAGTCATTATTAGGATGCTTTCTTTTGATTTTATTTTCAAGATTTTTGTTTGTTGATTTATTTCAAGTTGTTTTTCTATTTATGTGATTTTTGTGTTTTTATTTGTTTGTTTTTCTTCTTACCTATTTGTTTGCTTTCAACACTGTTGCCTTGACTCAATCTATATATGTTCATTAGGTGATTCCTTGTGCACATTATTCTTGTGTCCATCCATATTCATACATCAACATTATCATCATGGTTTTTATCATTGGTACATTTTTTTGAGTGTTTATTGGATTAGGAGTCAGTCCTTATTCATATTTTGGCTAAGTCTTCATGGTGTTCTATCATGATGCCTACCGTCATATGCTACAACAAAAATCAGCTTCAAGAAAGTTTATAATCAATGGAGCAATCGAAGTTTCTCCTTGGTACCTTAGCAAAACCTTCCATCCCACCCTTGATTAAATTAATCCATTTTCCATTCTAGTTATATCATTTCTAATTAGTACAAGCATATACTCATTAGTAGGTACAACTGAATCATTTTCTATTGATCAATCTTATTCTTCTATTCATCTATTTCATCACTTTGCACCCACTCATCTTTAATCTATATTATAGGTTATATCCTTGAGTTATGATTTCTAATCAGCTCTAACTGGAGAATAATCATTTTTATCCAATCTAGTTCCTCTTAATGATTATAACTGCCTATGAGCAAATCATTATTTTGACTTTTATTCTTGATTATAACCACCTTTGGGAAAATCAGTATCCTTTTTACATCAATGCACACAAGATTTTCCTCATTTGGATTAATATCAAGCATGGGTTAATCCCACCTTTCTTGCTTATTTTCTAAGGACCATCTATTAACAAATGTGACAGCCACTCCCTCAAGGGGATATCATCATAGGCTTCCCAAACACCATTTGGAGCTTTATTCTTCAATCATCATCTTCTTTTTGGCATATAGGCCTTTTCTCATTCTTTGAGAATACATTTTTTTGCCTATGGTTTTTAACATCTTCCCAAATAGGGGAAAACTATAGACACCTAAATTTGGCCATCGATAACCTCCAACCATGCTTTTGACCAATTTCCACCAAAATGCATAATTTGGCTTAAAAATATTGAAACACATTAAATGAGTTGAAATTGATATATTCAAGTGCCAATTTTAGCTAGAGTATCACTAAATGTGAAAATGAAATTAACGGGATAGCTAACATTGATTAGATCATTTTGAGTCAAAATGCCAATTTTGCACCTAGGTACTCTAGATTACTCTTTTCTATAAAATATCTTGCACAAGACATGTGCCTTTGTTATTTGATGTTGGTAACATCTTAAATGGTATAATGGATCCAATGCATCTGACATTGACTTCCAATTCTAGTCCAATTAAATTTTGGACTAATAACAAGGTATTCTGATCAATTTGAGTAATTTGTGCACAAGGTGCTTAATCATGCTTAAGAGCTAGTTAAATCAAATCAGGGCCTAATTAAGAATTCCATGAAAACTTGTTGAATACTTGTTTTTAGAGATGAATATTTAATATTTACATCATCATGTGACCTCATTTCTTAGGAAGACATCCTTAGGCCATAATAACCACACATATCAGGATTCATACATCCCATGCCTCATCAATGCCCTCCATGCCTCTCAATTGCCTCACTATCCCAAATATTTATGAGCCTATTTATAAATTTTAATTTCAAAATTTAATTAATCCTCAACCACACATCTTAATCTCAAGATGGATAGTTCAGGTTGATTCTGAGCAATCTCAAAAATCTATAAATAGGAGGCCTTACCTATTAAATTTTAAGCTTAATTTGTGCAAAGTTACCATGTAAAATTGATTCCAAAATCTCACATGCAAATTTTATGATGCCAAAATATTGATCCAAGCTAAGCCAAAGCCACAAGGTTCCAAGGAGAAGAGGAGATATCCAAGCCTCCTTTGATGAAGACTTCATGAGCACAAGCCAAACAAGCCACTACAACAAGCATTTGGAGCATCCAAGGAAGGTGAAAGATTCATGTTTTTATTTAATTTTTAGTTGTTCTTTTCAAAAAAAAAATTGGTTATTCAGCTCACCCTAGTAGCTAGGCCTAGAGATGTATGCTAGTTAGTGTGTTTTTATCAATTTGTTTTCATTTTGGGACTAACACAATACTAATCACCTATCTTGAGTCAAATTCATAGTTTAAAATGCTAGTAATGAAACAAAGTGAAATGAATAGTATAAATGAAAAATAAACATACATATACTTACCTTATAAGTGAATCCCATATGTTTGATTTTGAATATGTGAATCTAGGTTTAGATATGTGAAACATGATCCAAAGCAATGTCCTAAAATGAAACATTCAAAAAAAAGTCCTTACTAATGAGATAATCAAAATAAAAATACTATGATGAAATGAAATAACTAAGTAAAGAGAGAGGAAAGGAATGAATACACCTTGTTGGTTATGCAAACCAATGCATGAACCTAGTGAAAACCTACATGTGTAAAAGTGCATAGTTATCATATCATTAAATAACTTGAATTGAGTTGATGGATTGCTTAATCCTCATATGGGTGGATCAAGAAATCAATATGGTTTTGACTCCATCATTGTATATCTCTACTTGGTGGATCTTGATCTCTATGAATAACTTGGATAATACTATAAGTGTGTCAAACCCTATCATGTAGGTGGCTCAAGAACTTAATTAGTCCATGAATCTATCATTTCCCCTTGTGGGAAGTAGATGCATTTTTATTTATACTAAATAAAGTGTTAAAATTACCTAACTAGGTAATTTGATTATGTATTCAGCTCCATATCCATTCAATTATATTAGGTAGCTCTAATCCACTCAGGAATGCCAACCACTACACATGCAGTAAGGCATGAAACTAGTGATAACCTAGAATATGATATCAAGTGTATGTAGTGTATATAATGGAGTTTTCCATTACATATGACTAACCTATCTAAATCTAAGTATATGGAAACTATGTGCCATACACATGCCCCTAATCTAGTATCTAAGTATATTGAATCTAAATTAAGTATGCAATAACTAAATCTATGTACTAATCTAAATGTATGAGTGATCATGCCATGCATGATACCCCTAAATCTAAATAACTAGTATGAATCTGAATTGAAATGACTAAATTTGAGCTAATTTTAAACATAACTACCAAAATTATGACTATATATATGTAAATTTGTACTATACTTGGTGTACTATTTTGAATGGTCTAGACCATCATAAAGTTGAGGCTAGTGGACAGTAGTGTCCTATAGTGGAAAGTAGTGCCTTATGGCACTAGTTTCCAAATTTGGGTGCTAATGACTACTCGGTTTGATCTCTATGTGGTCTGAACTAGCTATTGAACCTATATTATGTTATGTGTCTACCTTGAGTTTAATTTTTGAAACTAAACTTATGTGTTGAAATGTATCTATGAAAAGTAAAATGGGAGCCTTATCTCTGTGATAACCCCTATAAATACCTCATATTTATAGGGTAATTATGAAATTTATGTAATAACTACCCTTTAAATAAGTATCTCTATAAAATATGTTAGATGAAGCATGATATTCCAATATAATGTAAAAATATAACATTAAAATGTGAATGTATCTAAAAAATATTAAGAAATGTAAGATGTATGTTGTAATTTAGAATTAGACAAGGGTGTCCAGATAGATATGAGCAATGTATAACAGCATTAAAATATGAGTAACTACCTAGTGGGCATGGCATGATTACCATCAAAGATCCCAAGTAGGATAGGTAGATGCATGAGGTCCCTCATGGCATAAAAAATTAGTGTGTGTATGTAACAAGTAAATAGAAGTGTCATTGTGTATAAGCATACAAAGAAGTAAACATGCAATCACATGTAGAATGAAAAAGGTAGGCCAAGGGAACACAATACAAGGGACATGGGCACAATTCACTAAATATGAGAATGAAGACATACAAGGACATGTTCAAATGCCCACATACACAAACAAAAAGTAATTTGGAATAGAGCTAAAGATAAGGACAAGTTTAAATGTCTACATATAGAATCATGAAAGAGAATACAGAAAGGACATGGGCACATGTCCAAGTATTATAAATAAATAAGTGGCATAGAATCAAATGAAAAATAGCATATTTAAATGACCTCAAAGATGTAAGAATAATAGTAACGTAATCAAGTCTAATATAGGATCTAGAAATAAAAGCATGCATAACTATGTAATAAAAATATATGTAGATGCTAGGGTGCATATATACTGAAGCTAACTATTGATAGTCAAAAAAATATGAGAAATGAATAATAATGATCAATATTAAGATAAATCAATGTGTAACCATAATGTATAGTATGTAAAGATAAAACCTAGTTATAAAAGTTGTGTAGGAGGTACCCTAATTGGGTGGATGTAGTAATGTGTAAACCTAGATCGGTGTAAATTCCCACAATGGGTAGATGATATCTAGTCTAGATTAGTGTAGTGGACAAAAGTATTATCTATAATCTACAAGCATTTAATAATAATAGGTGAAACATATGTGTATGATAAAACCAGCTACACTAGGATAGATATCAATATGCAATATCTAGAAAGTAGTAGAAACGTAAACAAAGCAATGCATATAATCTATAAAAATATTGGTTTTTTTGAAATATTTGAATGTTTTTTATATTTTTGACATATTATATTATTTTTGTGTTTTTACATGTTATATTATTTTTGTGTTTTTTTAGTATAAACTATGTATAAGCATATGAAAATAAACTATGTACAAGTAGCTAGAGGGATAAGGAAGTATGTACAAGAGTAAGAACCATACTAACCAATTAATCTCATGGGAGACTTGCTATCATAATGGCCTATGTAAAATATAGGAATGATAATCTCTCATGTAGTGTGATTTCTATGTTATATTTGAATGTTTTTGAGTAGAAATTTGACTATTACTCCTGATCAAAATCATACTGTTGTTCCACATTAGAATCATAATAACCTAGTTTGCTAGAAGTAATTTCCTCATCTTATGGATTTTACCTTTCATAATTATGTTTTGGCATATTTATTGTTATTTTTCCCTTTTAAATTGTGTTTTTTGTAGACATACTATGTTGTGAAGGCTCTTTTACTAGAAAACCTATTTTGAGAATGGTTGTTGGTTGAGAATGATTTTGACTTTGCAATTGAGGATCTTTCTCATTCTATAACATTTCTTATGTATCTAAACTTTTTACCTTGATAAAATATATCTGTGACTAATGTGCCTTAGGATGTTCAATAAACTACAAACCTTGTTGACCAATATTATCAACTGCTAGAATAGGAGAAGTGATGCCTTGGGCATGTTTGCCAAAGCCTTGACCATGATAATCATACTTTTGTAGATACTTTTGACCAAACCCATACCATATTGAATGTTTATCCTCATTTTGTATAGGTAGCTTTACTTGATTTATTTATTATTATTGTATAATTTATTTATTTGATTGTGCTTTTGGAACCTTTTATTATTTTGAGTTATGCTTTGGTAAGCATTTTTATACTATTTTGAAATGTGACCCTTTTTTAAATTGGTAGATGTGACATTGTATTTTATGTGGATGATGTGTCACTATTTGAGTTATTTGTATCCATTATCTATTGTATTTTTATTTTCAATGCTAAATATGATCTAGATCTCTTCATTGGGTGTAGAGGAGGTAGATTGATCAAGTTAGCTTTAATAATTTCCCTTGGTATCTCACTTTAAATCTTATTTGACCTTTGAATGTTTTTTTAATCACTAGTTGTAGATGTACTTTGTTGTGATTTCATTTTCTGATATGTAACATTGTTTGCCACAAGTTGGCTAGTTGAAGATGTATAAACATGATTTACACTATTGTGCCCTAGAGGACTTTGTCTTGTAAATTATTTTTCCAATTTTCTAATGTTTTCATGTAGTTATTATATTTTATTTTATAAACCTATAAATATCTTCTTCATACTAATAAGTTGATCCCTTAGAGTTTCATAAGTGCAAACCCTAGTTTTTTATGTTTGAACATGTAGGCACACACTTTGTAGGGAAGAAGTGTGAATAGGTTGAGTATGGGGATTAGTGATAGTGTTATAGGGTGCATCATCTCATAGAGGGATGATATCATGGACATGGTTAGAAATAAAGTAGTTATCACCCTCATGGATATGAGGAGAAGAAGGATATTATTTCCTATGCATAAGATATGGCATTGAAACTTGAAACATAGTGGTTAGTTTATATGATAAATATTTTGTGTGTATGGGTTTGCTTGTTAATGGAATTCCATATAGGATAAAGATAACAAGTGAAATGAATAATTCAACATGAAAGATATTTTATTTGATTTGAAACATCATGTATGCATATGTCTATGTGATTGAAGAATAATGTCTTAATTATTTTGCACATAAAAGAAAGATAACATGTTATGGAAATAATGCAACATGAAATATATTTTAATTTATTTGAAACACCATGTATGAATATGTATATGTGATTAAATAATAATGTCTTAATTATTTTACACATATGATAAAGATAACATACTATGAAATATGTGAGATATTGCATTTGATTATAAGCATAATAGGTACATGTAATGATGTCTTTTCTAAGTCCATTCTAAATTAAAGGGAATAAGCATGAAAATTAAAGTATGAAACTTTGAAAAAAAAATTGATTTCTTATATTGTTTCATGTAAATTTTCACTTTAAGTTCTAAGGAAGATAGAAAAGAAACTCTATATGGGTATGGTTAAAAAATCTATTTGTTTATGCATGCATTTAATCAGAATATTGTGAAGAGATCCTCTTTGGCTTGGGAAGAAGACCTAAAAATAAAAAATCACTAAATAAAACTTGTTTGTTAGAAAGATAGTTGGGTGGATTTCCTATTGATAGCTAGATCATGGAATCAAGTGCTTCCTTAGGGGCTGTTAATCCACATGTTTTAAATAATTAATTTCAAAAAATTGGAAACAAATTAATTGCAACAATAATCAAAAGGTACTAAAATTAAACACAAGAATGCTTGATCAAAAAAATAGACTAGAAATGATCAAATTAAACTAATTAATACTAGTGCTAAGGGGTTGGGATATGATTCAAAAAATTAGGTTTGATTGAGGATAAGTGGGAAAAAATAGTTTGTTAATTTTCACTACCACAGTGACTATTGGTGGTTAGGGTGACCATAAATGGTTAAGATGACCATCAGTGGTTAAGATAACCATCGATGATTGTGAAGACCATTAGTGATTGAGTCAACCATCAATGGTTACTATGTGAAGATCTGGGTTATTAATTTCTAAATCATGGGTTCTAAAAGATGGATTCCAAGAGATGGGTAAGGGCTAGATTAATTGTAAAATGGAAATAAATTACATGGATTTTTATAAATAAGTACTTATCTTACCAAAATTTTAATGGGTCAGTGGTTGAAGCAGTTAGCCTATTGGTGGAATCTGACTTGATTTCAATAGAGTAATAACTTGGTCAAGAGGTAATGGAAAGTTAGCTCTCAATAAGATTATTGATGATGCTCGATAATTTTGATTGATCTACAAAAGAAAACTCCTAGATCCTTGAGCTCTTGATAATTATTATAGATGGATTTGACCTCCCATGCCTCTCTCTCTTATAGGCACAATTAAGAGGTGGAAATAAAGGTGTAACTAGGCCATCTAAATATAAATTATATATGCAAAGGCTCATAACAAGATTTAGACAAGATATATCTAGAAAAATAATGTAGGTGGTTTGAATGTCCTTTGTTAAGGAAGTGGACCCTGACTATCGATGATCAGGGTTTCCCATGGTGACCATCGATGGTCACCTTGACTATTGATAGTCAAGTTCTAAAGGAAAGAGGTCCTAAAGGCTAGGTTGAGTTATCTTATGCATCTAATTATGGGTGGGATTAATTAGGCTAAATTAGTATAAATTTGTCCCAAGAGGGTCTTAGGTAGGTCTGAGGGGTTGTCAACATTTAGAATCATAGACATGCAAATTTTTTGTCTACATTTTCCCCCTTTTTATTGTGCTACTTGTGATATTGAGCTACAAAACAAAAATAGAGTATAGGTCAAAGGTCTGGTTACCCCAAGAGTAAGAGGTGTTCCCCTCAAACCAAGAGTTGATGAGGTGAAACTAAAATTGGGTCAAGGTTTGATAACTGGTAGTTGATAATGGAAATGGGTGAATGATAGGTTGGGCACTCAAGACACAAACTTGTAAAGTTTGACAAAAATATGTGATAACCAAGATTGTACATAGATGAGGTTATCAATGTTGGTAAAATAAGGGTTGGTACTAAGAAGGATAAGTGACAAGTTAACCACATGACCACCTATAGGCATGGTAGTTAGGAACACTTATAAATATAAGCCTCATAATTATTTTTTGTGTTTCTGATGGGTATCTAAATTAGGAAGTGCTCCCAATGAAAACATAAACTGGTCAAGTGTCTTGAGTATCTGAGGTAGGAAGTGCTCCCAGTGAAAAAACAAATTGGCCAAGTTTCATGGGTATTAAGGTAAGAAGTACTCTAAAAAAACACAAGCAGGTCAGTATGCATGAGGTGGCATAAGATCAATAGGGTTCAACATGGTAATGGTGTCTCTATGATTAAAAGGCCAAGAAAAATTTATCTAAAATTACACACTAGATGGGTCAAAATAGACCAATAATGAGGTGATGAGGTGGTAAGGTTGGTTAGAGAAGGTAATCTCCAAAAGTGGGTAAATCTTGGTTTAGTTTTGCTAAGAAGGGTTTCTCTAGGTACAAGTGTAAATTTGGGTTATCTTGATCATTGATGTTCAGGACCCTCAAAAGGTGACTATTGATGGTCACCCTAATCATTGATGGTCAAGGAAAACCTTAAAAATCCATAGGGTAAAAAGTGAAAACAAAGTTAATTTTTATCATTTGTAACTTTGTAGCTTGGTTGACTTTACTCTAGAAACTATGATGCTTATGGAGAGATTGCTTACAAAGCTGGTGACTGCTCATTGGTTGGAAGCATGTGGGTTTGATCTTCATGGGCCTAAGATGTAGGGAGCACATGGGCATGGTTGAGTAGATGTTTATGGGCTCTGACCTTGATAGAGATAAATAGATGAGGTAGGTGATGTCTTGAATTTGGTATATAAACATGATATTATGTAATTGAATTTGGTTAGGGGGTCAGGGTTGCGCTAGGAATGCTCTATTTGGGCTAAAATTCCCTAGGTAAGGTTTTGGGGGTTTTATGGGAAAATTTGCATGAACAAATAGTAATGGTTGGGGTGGGGAGTGGAAATTGATGTGTGTGAGTGTTAGGGGTAGAAAATGGGGTTATATTTCATGTTTTTTAAATAAAATTTGGTGTGTTAAGGTTTGGACATTATAGCCATGGAATGTCCATAGTGACCATCGATGGTTGACACCCATATAAAAAGTGGATGCCTGACTATTGACAATAACCATGACCATCAATGGTCACCCATTAAAGAAAATGTTTTTAATAAGTGTTAAAAAAATGGATGAGGTAAAAATGGGTTGGGTTTTACTAGGTAGCTAGATCTTGTAGGGCTTTAGATGGTATACTTGGTGGGTAAATAGGTAGAATAAGTTAGGTGGGCTAAAAGCTATGGTAGACAAGAATAACTTTGAGTAAGTCATATGTTTGATATGATGTAGGCTAGGGAGAAGCTTCAGATGCATGACTGCATTGCACATATCTTTCCCAATATACATGCAAGGATGACTCCAGAGGATTGAGCCCATATGAAAGAGGTAGGACTAGGGGATATGAGGCATTACTAGCATATGCCCCAAGATGCATCCATGGTCATAGCACTCATTAAGATATGGGATCCTACTATGAACACTTTCTTGCTCTTGACTAGGAAGATGACTATTCTCCCTAAGGATATTCATAAGATTATTAGGCTCCCACTATGTGGTGAGGTAATTTATCATATCGATCATGAAGAGTGAGATGATTTTCTTAAGAACTTGTATGGGATTGAGAGTGATCAAGTCTGATGGCATGCTAGGGTATTTTGGTACCTGGTGTTGTATCAAAGATCTCTAATTGAGAGGAGGCTCATGACCATGCTCATGATCATAGTGACATGTTTTGGGATTCTAGATTCGAGTAATGGGAGGTTTCCCTATTTGTTATTAATGGTTTTGGGGGAGTTACTACTAGGATAGATGGTATTTAATTAGATCCATATTTATCTTGTGTTGATCTATAAGGAGTTATGGGGGTTTAGGCACTATAGGAGATACAACATCAGTGTTGACCTGGTTCTACATTGTTGGACCTATGAGCATATTTGGGTGTTAAAACCATTAGGATTATTTTGGGTTAGCTATACTCAAATAGAGTTCCTTGTTAGCTTCATGTGATGGATGGATGACATGGCTACATGAGGTTTAGGAGGTGGTGCCCATGATGTTGAGTGGTTCAAGGGTATACTAGGTGCACTAGTGGTTGGAGACATCACTTGGAGGATGTATATTAAGTTTTCAATATGGTCAGGGTATGGGAGGTAGAACCTCACCTTTTAGAGATACAGATGGATTATTGGCAAGAGAGATAGGGAGGTGGAGTTTCTCCCATTTGATAGGGTGTGTCAATAGTTTAGTTTGGTACAAGGTATCCCAAGACCATTTCCCAAGTACAAATGGGAGGATTTATAGGTTTTATTGCCACTGGCCCAACTTGCTCCCAAAATTTTAGATGGTGGGTAAGAGGAGCTCCCTATTAGGGATCTAATAGATGGTGGTGGATATATAGATTGATATATGGCCTAGTATCATCCCATATATGTAGCTATAGATGTGGTGGAGATGATGGATGTATGAGGCTAATGGTTATAGATCTATATGGTCATGATAGACAACCAATCAGGATTTAGCTACAGCCTCGACACATGTACAAACATTATAGGGATAGGTGGCCACACTATAGGGATAAGTATTGACATTATAGGTATATGTGGTGACCCTAAATAGTGAGTTAGATTAGGTGAGGATCTCTATTGAGTTGGTGATAAAAGAGAGAGACTCATTAAGGCATAGGGTAAGGGTGGTCATGATAGTAGTGGGAGGACCACCAGTCATAATGCCATGGGTGTGCTATCTAGCCACTATGGAGGATATCAGGTATTATGAGGCCATAGTGTTATCATATATTCTTCTTGAGATGAGATATGGTGAGTACCAGGCTAGCTTGTTAGAGGGTCCCTTTATAGCTATTCTAAGATAGTGGGCTTTTATAGTGGGCCATGTAGGGACACCAAGGGGGCCACCGCTAGATGAGAGTGTAGGTGTAGCTATAGGTGGATCCATTAGAAGTGGCATAAATGAAGGTGGGTATAGTGATAGTGGTACCCCATGATCATGTTTTGATATATATTGGTAGTGATAGGTGTACATTATTTTGATACCAACCTACATGTTGATTCAGTGATATGTACATGTTTTGCGAGGGAGGTTATACATTTTTACATGTATTATTTATGATGACATGATTATAATATGGATGGTGTTATATATGATGTTATGGATGATGTATGTTTATGGTCTACATGTTATTGTGGATGTTTATGTTTATGTTTACTATTGATGGTATATGGTTTCTTGCATATGAATTATGAGATGTTGACTCAATAGCTTAGGCATGTGATGTTTAAAATATAGTTATGATGTTCTAATTTTGTTCATGGATATGATAGGATGTGTTATGGATGGATATATGGTATATGATGATGTAATTGTTAATGGATTTAGTTATGGTTATGATGATGTGGTTTGCATGAGATGTATTGTGGTAATGTTATGGATAGATTGGTAGACAACATATGATATTTTTCATGATGTTTTGATTATTGATTTTTTTATGCTCATGAGAATGAATTAGGATATAATATATGATGACATGATGTTTTGATGGTAGATGGATATGATTATGTTTATGGCATGACTTGATATGATGTGCTTTGATGGTGTTTTGATCATAGATAGGTAGATGATGTGGTTCTTAGATATAGCTCATAATGTTATGCTTTTGATTTGATATTTGTTGTTTATGATCATGGAAATAAAATGTGTATATGTTTTAATATGTGATGAGAATACATAAAGTAAGTTGATAACAAACTAAATGTTTAGGATACTGAGAGGAATTGTGAGAGGTACGTCTAAATGAACCAATAAAAGATAAGAAAAGAAACATAACGCCTCATCATTAATAAGGATAAAAATGAAACCTAAAGTTAGATTAGCTTAATAAAAATAAGACTTTCAAATAATTTGCATTAGCATGCTTAGGTTGATAAACATGTATCTTGATCACATTGTGTCAAGTAAGTTCATAGTCTCATGTATATGATATATAGAGGAAGGATGGATGAGACTGGAGCCTTTTTCAAGACTAGCATGTTTCTTCTAGAGGCTTTTAAGAGGATAATATAATCAAATCTCTACTCATATATAAAGTGTACACTGATCGATGTAGGAAGTATACTGAGGAGAGTCGATTGCAAATTTTTGAGAATATTACTTTTATGAGAGCTGATTACAGTGTTTCTCATTGATTTTACTTTTTCTTATGGGTTTTTGCTTATTTTGATTTTTCTTGGGGTTGGGGAACCTGATTGATGCAAAAAGCTTCCAAAAAATTGTTAGATTTTGACAAGTACATTACTTATCTATCCTTCAAGGGAGTGGTCTATGTTTATGTGCCTAGTTTAAATGCTTTTGATAGCTTTCCTTCAAGGGAGAAGTCCACCTTACATTTTGCAATTTTAGATAAGTTTTTAACAACTATCCTTTAAGGGAGAAGTCTACGAATGCTAAAAATGACCCATGATTTGGTTGTGACTTTGATATTTATTTTTATTTTATTTTAGTTTACTTGACATATAATTGCTTATACATGCTCAAGGGTTTACCTTTATGAAGGCAAAGCTAGAGGTATAAGAAGATTCAGTACATGAAAAGAGGTGTAGGTGACAACAACCATGGGAACCAATCTTGAAGAGATGGGAAGTACCATGAGAATCATGCCATATGTAGAGCCATGGTACCCATAGTTCAAAATTAGGCTATGATTATGATAGATAATCACATGATTCAACTATATTTGGTTACCCCTAAAAAGAGGGAAAAGCATGTGGTTATAGGGGATGAGCTTGTTTCTAACAAGTTTTTGCTTTTCCACATTCAAAAGATGAAATAAAATAAGATAAATGGTCTAGGGTTAGATGTTACCCAGATGAAGTTTGCGCACCATTATCCAGACATTGAGAGAACTCCTCTTTGGCTGTGGAGGATGACACCTGTAGAAGAAAGAGACTCAAACACAGAAATTGTTAGATAGAGATAAGGTGGACTACCAAGAAAAAGCTCAATCCCAGAAGTGCAAAGACTTCCTTGTGGGATGACAGTCCACTGTTAATAAGTAAAAGTGTCAGAAATAAAGAAATGACAAATGACTAACAAAGAGGAAACTAGATAATGCATGCCTACTATCTACTGTCGGTCTGCCATAGTCACCAACGTCAGTTATTCTACCGACATCGATTGGTTTAAGGTTGCCGACGTCGGTTAGTCCTACCAATGTTGGTAGGGGCAATGGGTCTGGTGGCTAGCATCGGTCGAGGTAATGGCCTTGGATAGGCTTTAGATGGGTTTCAGGTTGTGTCTTGGGTCGACAGAGTGGTCTGTGGTAGTCTGAGAGTCTGATGGTTTGTGTAGGGTAGAGAGTAAGGTCTGAGGAAGGAGTCAGATAAGGGACAAGGTGTCAAAAAGAGTGAGAATATGAAGAAGGATTCTTAGGGAGAGAGTCAAGTCTGGTCTGGTTGATAATGTGGCTTAGAAGCAATAAACAAAAAAATGATTGCAAATACATTCTAAGCTATTGAAATGACATAAAATAAGAATACTTACCTCTTTCCTGCTAAAGAAGAAGTGTAGGAGACCTATTGCTGATGCTACTGATGTATAAGACTACCTGTAGAGTGGAGTGACTGATGCAGAGTACTTATACCCTATGATGCTTGCTATGCATTTGAGAGAGGGAGCGAGAGAGGTCGAGAGATTGGAAGGTTAGCTGATTGGAAAATTGAAAGATCACCGATTCAAGATCTGCATTCTGGATGTAGAACACTATTTTAAAGGTAACCAACACTAGCAATACCGTCGATGTCAACCAACTACTGACTGACGTCGACAGCCAAAGAATAGGAAAAAGGGCTAAAAATAGCCTTTTGTCCGTTCTTCCATTTGTGGAGGTTAGCTAGTCATGGGAAAATGGTCAAAGGTGGGTTAAATGAGTGTGAGAGGATGAGGAAGGGATGAAATGGGGGTTAAGCATTTAAGATTTGGCATGGGGTGATGAAGGGATTCGAGGAGAGGTATCCAAGGTGGGGTGAGGTGTCATGGGTGACCTAGCAAGGGGGTTTTTAATTTAAAATAGTTAATTTATTTTAAATTAATGATTATGTGGGTTAGGGATGTGTAGAAGTAGACCAAGGGGACCAAGGGGGAAGATGACCAAGGGTTAGACATGATTTTGGTGTCTACATTTGCCCCTTTTTGTCTTGTTGGTTGTTCTTGACGAACTGCAAGACAAAAACAAAAGTCGGTTGCCCCAAGTATGGGATAAGGTAGTTTTTGTCTTGTTGGTTGTTCAAATGAACTGTAAGACAAAAATAGGAATAGGCTGCCTTGATTATGGGATGAGGTATTCCCCCTCAAAGCGGGAGTCGAGGGAAGGTAACCTAATATCGGGTGCCAATTTGATAGAGAGAGGATGGATATGGTGAAGGTTTGAGGGTGAATGCTGTAAAGGGTGGGATTGCGTGTATACCACTCCACGTGATAGGTAAGGCAAATTGTCATGGTCAAAGGTTGAGGAGTACCAAAATCAAAATAACTGGGCCCCAACATTCAGTTGTAGATGATTGGGTTAAATGATCTAAGATGTAGCTCTAATGGTTGTCATGTTCCAAGTATCCTGAGCTCAGGAAGTGCTCTTGGAAAACAAAAAAAAGGCCACAAGTAATGGGGATCAACTGGAGGGTGATCCAATACTTGTGGGGGTCGTGGGTAATTCGCTAACTAGGCATGAAGTAGCAAGGGCAATCAAAACAACCAAGGTAGAGTTGTCTTGAAAGTGGTCAGAGGAGATAAGTGCGATCTCCAAGGTTGTTGGTCGAGTCAGGCTAAGATAGATAATGAGTTAAATGAATGGATGGATGAAGGAATGGTCGAGCTAACCTCAAAAGACCCCGTGTCAACTAAGTGCTACCTACATAGCCCTTATTTGAAGGGCCTTAGACCAATGTAGTTCAGGCTGGTTGATATATTGGTTGGTTAGGTTAAAGGTAATATGGTTTGTCCATCAAATAGATGAACAAACGGATGTGGCCGAGCTAACCCCAAAAGATGTCATGTCATCTAAGTGTTGCCTACATAGCCCCTATTGGAAAGGCCTCAAACCAATGTAGTTCAGGCTAAGAGTCAAAGTCGGTTTGATAGGTGGTTTGGACTAGGTTAAGAAGTTTAGCACTTCCCATATGTTTGAGGGTACGTGCTTGAAATGACGAGGGTAAGATGATGTTACAGCCTTTTCCATATTATGTGATGGTGTATTCTGTAACATTGGTTGAGGGGTCTTTTCATCCCTAGTAATTTTCCATATATATGATGGATGTATGCTAAAAATGAAATGAGTATGTTTATGCTTCAGCAAGTAATGGTTTATGCTTGGCATAAATTGTATGGTCGATAGTTTCCATGTGTATTGTTGTCCATAGAAACTAGTGTGAAATGGACTATGAGAACATTTTGTGGTCTAAAAAAGGTTTGGTTGGTTTGGTTTGGTTGGCAAATGATTTGGTTGAATGCGACCAAAGTGAATAGGAAGTGAAAGGCATTATGCCCTTTCATTGACACGGACCATAATGGTTGCATAGATAGGGGGTTTTAGAAACAAAAGCCCCATTCATGCATTAGGTCATCGACCATTGGTTGTGTTAGATAAGTAATCAAATCATTTTGACATTAAAATGAGCTCAAAATCCCTTGAGTAGGTGATATGATATATGAGGATAGGCTAACCCTTTTATTCGGGATAACTTTTACCCTTTTTATAAGAGACCCAGCAAACGACTACAAGTCAAGTCCATGACCTTTTTTTTTTTGGCAGACTGATCAATGCGGGAAGTCTACATAGAGATGTCATTTTGTTTTGTGGTCATTTGTGAAGCTGATCGATGTGGGAAGCTTTTAAGAGAGTGTTGTTTGTAACAAGATTTAGGCATAGTCATCCTTCGAGGGAGTGGTATATATTTTTGCTTTATATGTATTTTTGAGGGCTTTGAATAGCTGTCCTTTGAGGGAGCAGTCTATTAGCTATAATAATGATAGTACAACTATCCTTCGAGGGAGCAGTATGCCTTTAGAATTTATGACCTTTTGATATTTTGACATCAATTTATTTTTGACAGAATTGTGAGTCATGGAAAAGACTATAAAAGTTTAAGGGCTCCCTTTTATTAGGATAAAGCATTCCTACTTGATAAAAGGGTTACATAAGGTTTGTTTAGGGGAATAGGGGTGAAAGGAATGAGGATTAAGAGGACAAGGATTGCTTAAGGGATGAGCTCAAGTTAAATGTCAAGTGAACGAGTACTTAACTAATAGTAGAATGGTCATAGATGCAAGGCATTAAGGGGCTTAGGTTTTGGTCAGCCTTCGAAAGAAGACAGATGATAAGTCCCTGATCCATACTTGTGCATGATGATGTAAGGTCTGAGCCAATTAGGGGAAAACTTGCCTCATTTGCTTCTTTCCAAATTGGTCACGTGTTAAAGATGATTAAGAAGTTGGTTGATATGTTGGACATGAAGTTGGTTGATGTGTTGTTGGCATGTTTGGTTGGTTGATGTGTTGTTGGCATGTTTGATTGGTTGATGTTTGGTCGAGGTCAACGTTTGGTCAGTGTTTGGTCGAGGCTTGGTCGGTGTTTGGTCAAGGATTGGTCGAGGCTTGGTTGGTTGATGTTTGGTCGAGGCCTGGTCGAGGCTTGGTCGATGCTTGGTCATTGTTTGGTCGAGGCTTGGTTGATGTTTGGTCGAGGCTTGGTCGAGGCTTGGTTGAGGTTTGGTCGAGGCTTAGTTGATATGTTTGGTCATTGGTTTGGTCGAGGCTTGGTCGGGGTTTGGTCGAGGTCAATTGATGTTGGTTGAAACTGGGTTGAGGTCATGATAGTTAAGATAAGGTCAAATTCCCCCAGTTGCTAGGGAGAATGTTTGACAGATTTAGTTGGAGAGGGTGAGATCCTGATCTACCAGGTTGGAGGTAGGAATCTCAAAATCATGGATGGTGACAAAGGCAAGGGTTGGTAATGATTTGATTAAAGTGGTCAGAGGTTAGGGGTCATCAAGTTGGACCTCCATTGATTGTAAGACTTGGATCAAAGTTTGATGATGTTGTGGATAGTTTTGTATGAGATCATACAAAGACATCTTCACAGGGGTCATGTGGTGAGGTTGTTTCACCACAGAGTCAGGGACTGTCTTTGAGGATGCTGGTCGAGATGTGCCCAAGATAGTAATCTTGGGTTTTGGTTGTGGTGAAGGCTTGGTAGATGGGGATGTCCAAGGGATAGAAACATGTCTTTTCCCTTTATCCTTTTAGGTTGGTGGGCTGGTGGTCAAGTTAACCGTGTTGATTTTGAATAATGGGGTTAAAGGTGGTGGAGGGACCATAGTCTGGTGTTGAGATCTTGATTTAGGTGATGATGTTTGTGAGGCATGTGATGGTGTCAAAGATTTGGCAAAGGGGTAGTCAAGAGGATCCTTGATGAGAAGGGTATCCTTTTTCCAGTGTTGATGAATGACAGCTTTAAGAGTGCGACAACGCTCAGTGTCATGTCTCGGTGTGCGATGATAGTGACAAAATTTAGTGTTGTCAAACCAAGATGGTCTTGATCTGAGAGTTGATGAGTGTGAAGGTGAGGAGGTATGGGAAGCATGGGATGATGTTGAAGGTTTGTTGATAATATGGTCAAGAAGAAGGGTGTCTTTCTCCAAGCATTGGCGAATGACAACCTTAAGGGCACAACAATGCTCAGTGTCATGTCCTGGCATGTGATGATATGCACAAACTTTAGTGTCATCAAACTAAGGCAATTTTGGTCTAAGAGATTGGTATGGTTTAAGAGGTGGAAGACTAATGCGAGAAGACTGCAACAATTGTCGTAACAGCAAGGCATAAGAACTTGCCAATGGGTCTACATGTTTTGTTGTAGTAGGGGTTGATGACTTTTGTTTTGGAGGCATAAGAGGCATTGGTCATTTTGGAGGAAATATATGTTTAATGGGTAAAGGGGATAATGGAGGAAATTTGCCTCTGTGAGGTGTTGGAGTAGGAAGCACTCTTATAAAGGTGGATGGATGTGGGCCCAAAATGGAGGGCAATGATGAAGGTGGGGGAGGAATTCTCTGATGTGGTTTACTGGCCTTCTTTGGTTTGGTTTGAGGGCCACTATTATGCAAGGCAAGATTATATATGGGGTGAACACTAGGAGATTTAATCTCTTTTGGCATGGTGGACGCCTGTGTGGGTTTGGGTTTAGATGTGGATGGAGGTGAGTGAGATGTAGTGATCTCAGGCAAAAAGTAAGAGAAAACCGTCACTGGGTCCTCCTCGATCGAAGTGGGTGAAGAGACAGGGTCTTCTCTTAGTGGAGAAGAAATTGGAGAATGTGACTCCTCAAGAGGATAGAGGGAAGGAATGATGGTGCCTTCTACTTGTGGCTAAGGAGTAGGAAGGGTATGGTCCTCCATTGGTAGGAGGAAGGATGAAGGTAGGGCTAATGGCATTGGTATGGTCGAAGCGTTCTCCAATATAAGAGAGGTTGATGGAGAACTAATAAGAGAAGAAAGCTCTTCTACCTGTGATGGATGAATAGGAGAAGAAATCTCTTTTACCTATGGAGGAGGTTGGTCAGGGACAAGAGGCGAGACCATGTTGACCGTGCGTATATCATGCTCTTGGGAGCTATCGGCCATGGTCTGGACATTATTTTGGCTAGGAGGATGGTTAGGAAAGGGTTGTTTGAAGATGTCCATGTTTTGATTGGGTGGTGCATTTGGGTTATCCAAAACAAGATCTCCCTTATCTATCATGTCTTGGACAATGTTCTTGAAGGTTCAGCAGTTGTTTATGTCATGGCCTTGAACACAGTGATAGTGACAGAAGTCATTTTCCCTATACCATGTAGGGATGGCTTTTGAAGGGTCAAATTGAGGTGGTTAGATTGGAGGGAGATTGAGGACCCCCTGCTTGATGAGTTTTTCCAACACAGAAGTGTATGATTCTATTATAGGAGTGTACTGACGATGTATATACCATTGTTGGAATTGTTTGGTGATGCTTTGAGATGTGGAAGGTTGAGATTGGTTGGTCATTGTCAAGGATGGTGATCTAATGACCACAGTGTTTACCACTCCTTTGGACTTGGAGTGGGAAGAAGAAGGTTCAAAAGAAGAAGGGTCATTTGACTTGGTGTTTGGGTTTTGACTCTACAATTTGACTTTATTTTCCTTGATGGCACGTAGTTCAAGCTTCCTAGCCATCATGAAAGCTTCATCAAAGGTGCAAAATGTTTGGACCCAGAGAGTGGATGAAATATGTGTGGCACATGCTCAAGAGAAGAGCTCAATGAGCTCAAGTTGAGGTAAAGAAAAGGAGAGCTAGTTGATTAAGCCTCTCCAACAGGTGACAAAATTAGTTATTGATTCATCGTTAAACTGCCTGATAGAGTAGAGGTTTGTAATGGAGACCTTTTTGGTGATATTGATTGAAAAATGATCAAGAAATAATTGGGTGAGTTGAGTGAAGGAAAAGAGAGAGTGACTGGTAATAGAGTTATACCATTCAAGGGCAGGGCCAGAAAGCGACATGGGGAATGTGCATAGTAGTAATGCATCATCATGGGCTATGAGATAACAAGCATGTCTAAATGCTCGTAGATGTTATTACAGGTCTTCCTTACTCTAGAAGTGAGTAAACTTAAGAAGTTCCCACTGACTAGGATATAGCCAGATTGGGATGGAGGGATGGATGGGTTCATTACAAATTTGGTCGTATGATAGGACATTGCTTGAACCAGAAATGGAAGCCTCAAGACTAGACATTTTGTCCATCAGCATCTTGATGAGATCAGCTAACAAATTGGTAGATGGGGCACCCCCTAGGTTGTAAGGCACTTGAAAGGTGCTAGAAGAGGCGTATGATGTAGTTGGTTACACTTGTATAGGTGCAACATATTGATAACTAGTCATTGGGATAGATGTGGAAGCCAGGGGTGGTTGTGCCATGGAGTTAGAGGGCACAAATTGAATAGGGGCTGCCAAAGGTGGTTGAGGGGTGGCAGCACTAGTTAAAGGGTAGGTAGTTACTCTTGTGTTGATAGGGGCAAGAGTAGGTGGGATGGAGACAGCTAGATTTTGGAAAGATGTAGAGGTTTGTTGAATAGTCTGTGGTTGATGGGGGGCTGAAACCCCAATGGAAGTGGGCCTAGAGATAGAAGGAGAAGCCACACTTTGAAGATTAGTCATGGTCAGGTTAATGGTCAAATCAAAGGCCAGAGTGGTCATGGGTTGGGTACCAGATGCTGTTGATATCGTTGCCACTTCAGTTAAGGAGGTTGGCATCCCATAGACTGGGTCACCTGAAGAGTCACGCATTTGGCTTCTCACGAGATAATGTTGAAGGGCCTTGACATTGAGGTTAAGGAACCTTTCAAAGTCTTGATCCCCTTAGGGAATAATAGATGGTCGAGTCAGGGTTGGTCTAATAAGAGTTTGTTCAGTCTCTGAATGATACTCCATTAGAGGACTGGTTATGGAAGGCAAAGGTGGAAGCAGTTGTTGCCTTGCGTGGTCAACAAGAGTTTTGGTTTGACTACATGTCAAAAGCATTCAAGGAAAAAAAGGGTCAGGTTTCAAAAACTATGTTTTTTAGTCTCAGAAAACTAGAATGGGTGTTGGACAGCCAAAAAGTCAGGTTTTAAGCTTGCTATTTTGGAAGAAAAGTTTGGACAGTGACCGACGTCGGTAGAAAAACTGATGCCGGTGAAATAGGTTGCTGATGTTGGTCAGATAACTGATGTCGGTGAAGAAAGGTTGCTGACATCGGTGGTAAAACCAATGTTGGTTACTGTGTTTTCTAGAAACTTAGAAAATTTGAGAGTTTTTGGAAGAAAGAAGAAAACATCCTCACTAGCTCAAAAAACCAGATAAAGATAGAAAAGAAGATGAAGACAAATAGACCTAAACATTTAAATCCTATAAACTTTTAGAATCATGTTGGTTTATGCCTTAGAGTGAGTGTGTTTGGGAAGTTAGCTTTTAGAATGGGTCCTAGAAGAAGTAGTCTAAGGCTGGTTTTAGGTTAGTTTCAGTGCTCAAGAGTCTATGTTAGGTTCGGTACACGGCCTAGTGCTAAGGAGAAAGCTCCCCTCACTTCATGAGCCCAGTGATAAGTTGGTCTTGCTTAGCCAGTATATACTTCTCCTAGAGTTTATCCTCTGCTAGAGAATAGAGTGGGCTTTCCCCTTGGTAGTGAAGTCTAAGTGGGATTGCTGGGACAGTAAGGTATCTGCTAGGTGATGAAATCCTGGTCAGGCCTTGTCTCAAGTAAGTTTAGATGTTTGAGTTTGTGCAAGTGGTTTGGATGTGTAACATAAGTGGCCTATGCTTTATTCATGATGCATTTTTAATTACTAGATGTGTGGACTAAATATGCATTTAATCATAAATGAGATGCAATAGATTTTAAGCCCAAATAGAAATGTGTGTTTGTATGCAGACAAGTGAGAAGAAGTTAAAGAGTATGACTTTGACTAGTCTAAGATGTAGGAAAGAAATAAAAATAAGGATTATTTTTAACCTTGCTGATAGTGTCTTTTCGGAGAAGATAGAAAAAAAAGATGCAAGAAGAGATCTAATGCACCTATATGAAAAAAAATTGTTTTTAGAAGAAAAAGTATGAACCCAAGAAGGACTTCTAGGGTCCCACTAGGTGTGCTAGAATGTTTCTAACAAGTTTTTGCTTTTACACATTCAAAAGATGAAAGAAACTAAGATAAATGGTCTAGGGTTAGATGTTACTTGGATGAAGTTTGCACACCATTATCCAAGCATTGAGAGAACTCCTCTTTGGCTATGGAGAATGACACTTGTAGAAGAAAGAGACTCAAACACAAAAATTGTTAGATAGAGATAAGGTGGACTGCCAAGCAAAAGCTCAGTCCCAAAAGTGCAAAGACTTCCTTGTGGGATGATAGTCCACTGTTAATAAGTAAAAGTGTCAAAAATAAAGAAATGACAAATGACTAGCAAAGAGGAAAGTAGATAATGCATACCTCCTATCTATTATCGGTCTACCACAGTCACTGGTGCTGGTTATTCTACCGACATCAGTTGGTTTAAGGTTGCCAATGTCAATTAGTCCTACCGACGTTGGTAGGGACAATGGGCCTAGTGGCCAGTGTCAGTCAGGGCAATGGCCTTAGACGGGCTCTAGACAGGTTTTAGGTTGTGTCTTGGGTTGACAAAGTGGTTTGTGGTAGTCTGAGAGTCTGATGGTTTGTGCAGGGTAGAGAGTAAGGTCTGAGGAAGGAGTCAGATAAGGGATAGGGTGTCAAAAATAGTGAGAATATGAAGAAGGCTTCTCAGGGAGAGAGTCAGGTCTGGTCTGGTTGATAATGTGGCTTAGAAGCAATAAATAGAAAACTAATTACAAATACATTCTAAGCTACTGAAATGACATAAAAGAAGAATACTTACCTCTTGCCTACTGAAGAAGAAGTGTAGGAGACCTGTTGCTAATGTTGCTGATGTATAAGACTACCTACAGAGTGGAGTGATTGATGCAGAGTACCTGTACCCTGTGATGCTTGCTGTGGGTTTGAGAGAGAGGGAGCGAGAGAGGTTGGGATATTGGAAGGTTGGCTGATTGGAAAATTGAAAGATCGCTGATTCAATATCCACATTTTGGATGCAAAACACTATTTTGAAGGCAATTGATGCTGGCAATACCACCGACATCAGCTGACTACTGACCGACATTGGCAGCCAAAGAATAGGAAAAAGGGCTACAAATAGCCTTTTGTCTGTTCTTCCATCTACGGAGGTCAGCTGGTCATGGGAAAATGGTCGAAGGTGGGTTAAATGAGCACAAGAGGATGAGGAAGGGATGAAATGGGGGTTAAGAATTTAAGATTTGGCATGGGGTGATGAAGGGATCCGAGGAGAGGTATCCAAGGTGGGGTGAGGTGTCATGGGTGATGTGGTAAGCGGGTTTTTAATTTAAAATAGTTAATTTATTTTAAATTAATGATTGTGTGGGTTAGGGATGTGTAGAAGTGGACCAAGGGGACCAAGGGGGAAGATGACCAAGGGTTAGACACGATTTCGGTGTCTACAGAGCTTAAGTTAGACTAATGGTGATTGTGATCATTTTTTAATACTAGAAAGGATGCAGATGCAAAGCATTAATAGGATCGCATTTTAGTTTACCTCAAGAGAGGACAAATGATAAGCTCTTGATCCATACTTATGAGTTATGATGTAAGATACAAGCTAATTAAAAGCAAATTTGCCTCTTTTAATTTTCTCCATATTAGTGACGTGTTGATTTTCCTTGAGGATGAGATATCTAATATTGAATTATTTTAATTTTAGGTGTTTATTATAGGCATGCATGATTTAATCTTGATAGACATGGAGATGGGAAAGATCGACCAAATATTGCTCATCAAGTAGCTCAAGTTGGGATAAATGTTCTTGATGATAATTGTATTTTGAAATGAGATCACATAAAGATATGTGAAGAGAAGGTATTTGGACATTGAGAGGTAATAAAACCTTAGCTTCAAACATGAGATAAAAATGTGTAGCACCTATAGGGGTTCAGATGCTAGTATGATATGCCCATAAGGTGAAAGGGATGTGTAACTGCCAATCCTAACCTGAGGCATTGACCATTTTGGTAAGCATGTTTTTAAGGTTTTTGTTAGAGGCCTCTATTTTTCCATTTTATTGTGGGAAATAAGATGATGAAAAGATCAATTTAATTCCAAATACATCACAAAGAACTTAAACTTGTTTATTTTTTAAGGATTTGCCATTATCGATGATGATCTTATGGGGAACACTAAAATGGTAGATGATATGATGGGTGATAAATTTGATAATATTTTTAGCTTTTATCGAGACAAGAAGAATAGCCTCCACCCATTTTGTGAAATATTCAATCACAATGATGATAAAGTGATGGAATTGTGAAGAGTGGGGGTTAATTTCATTGATAAGGTCTAGACCCCATTGTGAAAAAGGCCAAAAATTAGTGGAAACTTGAAGGCCATGGTTTGGGTGCATGATGTAAATTATCATTATGTTAAAACTTGGAAAAAAAATTTCACATAATCACAATAGTCTTGGTTAAGGGTAGGCCAGTAATAGACTAGGCAGAGGATGAGTTTAACCATAGTGAGTCTACTAAAGTGACCCCCATAGATACCATCATGCATCTCCTT
The DNA here is from genome assembly GCA_037957365.1 of Torreya grandis. Classification (NCBI taxonomy): domain Eukaryota; kingdom Viridiplantae; phylum Streptophyta; class Pinopsida; order Cupressales; family Taxaceae; genus Torreya; species Torreya grandis. The sequence continues at coordinate 239,760 of JARHVA010007526.1, read as the reverse complement.
GATAGTGTGAATGGATTTTGGACCACAGACGTAACATAATAGGAGACCATCAAAACCACATCTGTAGAGGATCCCTCCCATAATGGTGTAATGGGAGGTTCTTTGAATAAATGCTTGATAGGCATTCCTAGAAAGGCCAAAAGGAACTATACCAAAGTTGATGTAGTCAAAGGTTTCCTGATACCAAAGGTCAAGCAAGATCTCCTCCACATTAAAGATGGTTAGAGTATTTTACTTGATGTAGGAAGTTTCGGCAAGGTGATGGAAAATTACTGATAGCTTAGAGTTTTATAGTGTTATTGGGATCTAGAAAGCAAGAGAAGCCATGGTGTTAGAAAACTTGTTGGTAGATCATTGGGTGGTTTGAATATGGTAGTGTTCAAATAATGTCAAGGGTTTTAAAACTATCTATATAGTTGTAAAATCTCACTCTTAAACTGGTAGATGTCATTGACTTGATTGACCACAAGTTAGGAGTCACCAAAGATCTTGATTATTCTAACTCCCAAGGCTAGCATGTTCTGGAGACCTATTACTAGGGCTTCATATTCAACCACATTGTTGGTACAGTCAAAGTTGAGTTTAAAAGATAAAGGAAGTGGGTCATTGACAAATGGGATAAGGATGATATTGACTCCCCCACCATGTTAACATTTTTAACCTTATAAGAACATGGCTATATGATTGGTGAAGTCTACTTGGGATAGGTTTATGATGCACTAGTCTATAAATTCAAGAGGAGGAGGTTGGTTACTTGGTAGGGGTGTGTCAACAAATTATTCAACATTGACTTACCCCTTAATTGACTTTTGTTTTAGGAACTCAAGGTCAAACTTAGCTAAAATCATGAGCCACTTAGCCATACACTAGTTTTGGTATGGCCTGGAGTATATGTACTTGAATGGGTTGGTATTGGTAATGATAAAAGTTTTATGGTTAAGAAGGTAGTGGTAAAGTTTGGTGGCCATGAAGACTAGGGTCAAGCAAATTTTCTCAATGTAAGCATACCAAGTTTTGTAGTTTAAAAGGGTCTAGATTATGTAATATATGGCTTTATCTTGGTGTTGTTTTCCCTAATGGGTAAAGCAAGAATTGCCCCTAAGTAATGTTCAATGGTAGATATATAAAGCTACAAAGCTTGGTCATCCTTAAAAGGTATGAAGATAGGTGGAGATAAAAGGTACTCTTTGAGTGCATCAAAAGTCCTTTAATAATAAACATTCCACTTGAAAGATATTTCCTTTTTCAAGAGGTGATGGAAGGGTTGACATTGACCTGAGAGTTGAGAAATGAAGCAACTAATGGATTGGAGTTTCCCTTACAAACTATAGAGTTGATTAAGATTGGTCAGAAGTAGCATCTCAAGGATGGCTTTGGTATTGGTTAAATCAACCTTGATTCCCCAAAGGGAAATGATGAAGCCAATGATTTTACCTAAAAAGACCCCAAAAATACATTTTTTGGGATTGAGGTTGGTATGGTAATGGATAAGTCTCTCAAAGATAATCTTGAGAATAGCCAAGTGGTCCTTGTGAAGTTTAGATTTGTTCAAGGAGGTCATCCATATGTCTTCAATAATTATGTGGATAATATCATGGAAGATATAAGTCATAACATGTTTGTAGGTTTCACCAGTGTTCTTAATATAAAGTCCCCCATAGGGTGATAAAGGCAATTTTATGTTAATCTTTAGGGGCAATCAAAATTTGATTATAACCTAAGAATCCATCCATGAGAGATAACATCTCATGGCCTATTATAAGATCAATAATTTGGTCAATCATAGGTAGGGGAAAGTCAACCTTTTTTTAGGCAAGGTTAAGGTCATGAAAGTCCACATAGATACATAGTCCCCTTGTGGATTTAGTGATAGGCACGATGTTTAAAACCCATTAGGGATAATCAATGGGTTAAATGAAGTTGACATAGAAGAGGTGTTGAAGCTCTTATTTTATAAAAAGGGCTATGTAAGGATGCATTCATCAAAGTTTCTATTTGATAGACTTGGCATCATGATTGTTTATAATTTTATGGGTGGTAATGACTAGATCAATACTAGGCATATTAACATATGACTAGGTGAATACAATGCTATGGTCTTGGAGGAAGGTAGATAAGTCTTGAAGTTCCTCATAAGTTAAATATTTACCCAAATTTATAATATGAGGGTTGGTCAAAGTGCCTATGTCAATATTCATAGTGGATTCATTCATCATGGTTGAGGATTTAAGAGGTAAAGATTTGTAGATGGAGGAATTAGGTAAACCAAGGTAGGTGAGAATAGAATCATCATCCTAACATTAGACAATATTAATGGTAGGAGAGTATTCTCCCACTAGTTCAAGATGGATCAAAGGGATGGATATTATCACCCCTTCCTTTTGATAAGTTAGTGGGCCAATGGTAAGTATGTTGATTAAAAAAATGTTAGGTGGGATGATGTGCTCATCCTCACACTTAGGTGGAGAGGGTGCTTGTGAAGAAGGGGTCTCTTCTACAATAGTGGTAGTAGTAAGTTATTTGTATTTCTTCTTATTAGGTATAATGAAGCCAAGGCCATGCTTCTCATGAGGATTTTAGGTCTTAATCAATATCAATGTGTGTGGGCCATGATCATATTATCTTAAGCCAAACTATTTCCAAGCACACCTATAGACATATACTTTGGAGAAGTCCAGGTTGTCCAAGTAAGAGAATGTAGAGGTGAATGGTTGTGGTGAAGAGGGGGTGGTGGTAGAATTGAGTAGCTTGTCAATTATTATATATATAAAGTGGGTTTGGTAGCTCGGAGGCCTTAGGTGAGTAATAGCTCCAATGTTGGGGTCATAACCTAGTTGGTGGTTGAGTATCCCATACTCTTGGGGAGTAGGGAAACCATCAAGGGTAAGGAGATGGTATTCTCCAAGGGTAAGGCATTAGAAGGTAGATTATAAGGGATCAGTGGTGGGTATCTAGTCCATGGGAATAGATGAACTAGTAGATGCCTCTATGGAAGAAGTAATGGCTTCATTTTCCATGGTTAAGGGCTTGGTGATAGATGCTTAGGGTGATTTTGTCAGAGGTAAGAGGATGTCATTAGGTTGGTAGATCATACTACATGCTATAAAAGGGTTTGGGTCAGCTTGTATGGTAACAAACTAACCCTCATGCTCAAATTTGACACAATGGTGAAGGGTAGAAGGTATGAAACCCGTAGCATATATCCACAGTCTCCCTAGAAAAATATTATACTAAAATTCACCTTCAACCACATAAAAGAGTTCAAGGAGCATGTGTGGTCTAAGTCAAATGTGGAGGACTATGTTTCCTAAGGTAGTGGTTATGGTATTTTTAATGGATCTAAAGATAGCTAAATTTTGGGACATAACATTATCTAGTAATTTGAGTTGGTCATGGGAAGAAATGATGTTGATGCTAGCTCCCCCATCAATCATAACTCATTTGATGCATATTTAGTTAATGTGGGAAGTAATAAAGAGAAAAAGATCTAGATCCGTAGGGTGGATAGAGGGTATTTGTGAGTCCTTCAAATTAACAAGGGTGGAGAGTTAGAGAGCACCTATGATGGCCTCTATATGTGGGGAGTCACCTAGTCAAACCTCAATAGCTTGTATAGCTTCTATCATGGCTTGACGATGATGAGGTGAGGTGGAAATGAGCTTGTAGAGGCTCATATTAGCTATAGTCTAATGGAGTTTCTTAAGAATGACCATCCTAATGGATTTAGAGGGGTTATCCTCAAAGGTTCCTAAAATAGTAACTTTGGGCTTAGTTCAAGATGAAGAGATTAGGATCTGGTGTGGTTTAGGATGAGAAGGTGGGTATGTTTGTGGGATGGACACTCTGGTCTTCCCTTTATCCTTTTATTGTAATAATGTTACCACATTAATGGTATGGATAGAGAGGAAAGGTGTGATAGGAGTTTGGATAGATTCTCCATCACTTTGAGGTGAGAGTGGAGGATTAGGGATGAATTGGTAAATGGTTATTGGGTACATTGGTACAGGATTCAAGGGAAGTTCATCTATTAAAAGATAATCCTCATCATAGAGATAATAGATAATGTCTTAGAGATCTTTGTAATTCTTCATATCATGCTCAAGTGTCTTATGAAAGGAATAGATTTGATGGTCAGTATACCAAGCCAATTTTGAACTAAGAAGATTAAAGGGCTTGATGTAGGGTAAAGTGAGGTAAGAGGCTTGCAGTAACCTTTGAAAAATGGTTGTATAGGATTTAATTAGAGGTTATAAAGGTATATAAGTTGTGGTTTATATTGGTAAGATGGGAATGTTAGTAGAAATGGGTTTGGTGAGAGAGGGTTTATGTAATGTGGTTTTTCTAATCAATGGTTTTGGTTTGGGTATGCTGGTGGTTGGGGTGTCCAAGTTTGATAGTCTAGTTATTGGTAATCTGGGAAGGACTGGCACATAAAATAGTAAGTGGTCTAGTGTAACCAATAGTTGTGGATGACATATGTTAAAAGGATCTTGATTTTTAGGCAAAGTTGATAGATGAGGCCCTAAGATAGAAGGCAAGGTAGAGGGAGATAGAATCCTAGCCATGTGGTTCTTCAAAGGTTTTGCCCCTTGGTTGGTTTGGTTTGAGGTTTGGGTATAGGCTTAGATGAGGTTAATTCCACTTTTAAGAATGGGCGAACAAATATTTGTGGCACCAAGAGTTTTGGAAGGTTTGGTTGGTGGTTTGGTCATTAAAGAGGCAGTTGTTTTGGTTGATGGAGAAGGTGAGGGGTTGGTAGAAGTTTTGATCAATTTAAGAGGTGGTGGAAATATGATGGATTAGTTAGTTAAAGGTGTGCCAAAAGGTTTAGGTTTTTTGATGTAAATAATCCCTAATTATTTCCTGAAAGTGGTTTGATCCATGTCTTATTTTTTTACCAGACCTAACTTTTGAAAATGTTTGGAAAAAGGTCTATATACTATTCTAGCCTCCTAAGTAGTCGGTGTCAAGGATACATCTATAGGCTGAGGAGGAGGATTGGTAGCCTAATCTATTTCCTCAATAAAAGGATGTAAGTTTTGACTAAGTGGCTACTCTATAAGGGGTATTTGTGAAAATGTTTATCCCCTGGGCATGATGTTTATAGTTGTGGTTTATCCTATAATTAGGGGAGATGGTGGATTAGAAATGGTTATTTATTTGGATAGTTTATTCAAAGGGCTATTTGATGATTCCAAATACTCTATGAGTGAAGCTAATGAAAAAGGAACCTCCTTGGTTTGGACCTCTAAAGGAAGGGAAAGTGACTCCACCACCTAGGTGGGTGAAGTGGGAGAGAAGCAGGTAGGTTAGATGGTAAGTTCCCCATTGATAAGCATATTAAGGACCATATTGACTATGTGTGTATCATGAGAACATTTAATCTGTGTGTCCTCATTTTTGGTAGGGGCATGGTTAGGAAAAGTCTTCCTAAAGATATCAAGAGATTGATTTTGAGGGGAATTGAGCTTATCTAACATGAGTTCCCCCTTATCAATAAGGCTCTGAACAACATTCTTAAAATCATTACATCAATTGACTTCATGTCCAATTACCTGATGAAAATCACAAAGGTAATTCTTATTGTACCAAGTAGGTGTTAGATGAGAAGAATAAAACTATTGAAGAGGTTTGATGGGGGGGACTATATGAGGTTAGCTTTTAGTAGTTTCTCTATAAATGAGGCATAAGATTCTCTAATTAGAGTGAACTATTTTTGGTTTCTTTTGTTTGGGTTCTTTGTGTTTTGGTTGAAGGTAATGGGATAATTTTTTTGATTGACATTGGGTGGAGGGGTGGTTTTAAGGATAAATATATTCACAATTCCCTTGCTCTTGGTTCTGGTGTTGGCTTGGTTGCCTGGTTTGGAGAAAAAGGTTTCATTGGTCTTGAAGGTAGAGTTTTTGTTTTGTAACTTCAATTTTCCCTCATCTATGGCCTAGTTTTATAGCTTATGCATCATGGTAAAAGATTCATCAAAAGTTTTAAAGCTTTTGACACATAGTGTAAAAGATATATGTTTGGCACAAGCTCAAGCAAAAATATCTATAAGTTCAAGCTATAGCAAGGAAAATGAGAATTGATTAATCAAGCTTCTCCAATGGGTGAAAAAATTAGCAATGGACTCATCATTGAATTCTTTGATAGAATAGAGATCAGTGATAGAGACCTTCTAGTAAATTTTGATGTAAATGTGATCTAAGAATACATAAGCTATTTGGGTGAATGAAAAGATTGAATTTTTGGTAAAGTCACTATACCAGTCAAGTACCGGGCTAGATAAAGACATGGGGAAGGTTTGGAGGAGAAGGGAATCATCATAATAAATCTATAACATGCATGCCTAAAAGCCCTAAGGTGTTGTTGGAGGTCATCCATGATATAAAATTTGGTAAATTTTGGAAGATCTCATTAAAGAGGGTAAGGTTTGATAGGGATAGAGGGATGAATAGGTTCATTACAAATATGCTCATAGGATAGGATGTTATGATCCCCTAAAATGGATGACTCAAGGTTTGTCATCTTATCCATGACAATCTTCATTAGGTCGATTTAAGGTGGTAGACCAAAAGGGTTATAAGGTGGATACTATGGTATAGATTAGGTAACATATTGGTAATTATTTGTCAATTGAGAGGCTATCACATTTTGAAATGTGGGTGCTAAAGGTTGGGTAGGTGGTATGTAAGGATAGGGGCATGATAGTGGTAGAGTAGTGGGTACATACCCTTGTGGGTTAGGGATGTATCCTAGATTAGGCATGATAGTTACCTGTTAAGGGATTCTTATGGATTGGGAATGAATGGTAGTTAGTTTGGTAACAAAAGGAGAGGTAGTGACCTTCGTGTTAATAGGTGGTGAAGTAAAAGGGATAAATACCCCTAATCTTGGTAAAGGGGTATTGACCAATGGGTTGGGGTTGATAGAGGGAAGGTTGGTAGTTCTAGTGGTAGGTGTTCCAAAAATAATTTGAGTATGATGGGTTAATGGTAGGGTTGTTCCTAAGGTGGAGGAGTCATTAGTAAGGGCAGAAGGTGTAAGGGTAGAGGTTGGTTAGATAAATTGGTTTTCAGTTGTGGCATCAAAGGGGTTAGTAGATGAAGATTCTTGGGTAGTTGAAGGTTAAGTGGTGACCATGGAAATAGGGATACCCATCATAAGGTAGGATGGCATGCCATAAGGAAGATCCTTAGGTGGTGTTTGAACCAGGGCATGGTGAGGGGAGGTGTTAATGTAGTGCTAGAGGGAAACTAGATTATTTTATAAAAAAGTGGTAAATTCCATGTCTCCTTAGGAAAATACTTAAGGTAAAGTAGGGCTTCGCAATGAATGAGGTGATTTTTATACCTTAGAGATATAATTTATAGATGAAAAGGTAGAAGAGGTTGATTTGAGTGATGGGTTTTGCTCTGTTAGGTCTCTTTGTTGCTGGTGAGTGAGAACCATACAAGAAAGGGGGAGAGAAAACAATAATAAACTCACCACTAAAATAGGAATAAGATAGGAAAATTATAAAGGTAATCAAAAAACACACTATAAATTATGTTAAGCCTAAAGGTTAGTTTTAATCTCACTTTTGGCTTATACCTTAGTTTATGAGAATGTGTGATAGAAGTTGGCTTGTAAATTAGATACTATAGAAGCAATATTTAGTTAGTTTGGGTTATTTAGGTGCTCAAAATAATCTATATTATAATAAATATAGGGCTTGGTATTGGGGCCTAACCCCTCACTTCACACATTGTAGTGATAAGGGTGTCGAGAGCTTAGCCAATATATATTGATATCTAGAGTTTATACGCAACCAAAGAGCTGAGTTGTTTCTCCGCTTACTAATGACCTCTAAGTAGGATTTTTGAGAAAGGGTAAGATGACTGCTAGGTGATGAAATCCCAATTGGGCCTTATCTCAAATTATTTTGATGTTTGATTGATGAAAGTGTTTTGGCTAGTGTGTGCAATAAAAGTGGTGCTAAGTTAAGATTATTTTGATTTAATTCAAAGTGAACTGATGTTAAAATCAACCAATGGATGTAATTGATTTTAAGCCCAAAATAAATTTTAGTTTCAATTATGATCATAGATAGAGACAAGATCATACAAATGTAAATAAAAACATGAGTAAATACTCTAGGTCTCACCGAGTGCGTTAAAATGTTTCATGTAAATTTTCACTTTAAGTTCTAGGGAAGAGAGAAAAGAAACTCAATATAGGTGTGGTTAAACAACATATTTGTTTGTACATGCATTGAATTAGATTATTATGAAGAGATCCTCTTTGTCTTGGGAGGAAGACCTATAGATAAGAAGGCACTAAAGCAAACTTGTTTGTTAAATAGATAGTTGGGTAGATTACTAGCAATAGCTAGATCCTATAATCAAGGGCTTCCTTAAGGGCTATCAACCCACATGTTTTAAACAATTAAGTTCAAAAAACTAGAAATAAATTACTTGTATCAATAATCAAAAGGTACTAAAATTAAACACAAGAATGCTTGCTTGAGCAAATAAACTAGAAATGATCAAATTAGTGATAAACTAATAATACTAGTGTTAAGGGGTTGGGGTATGCTTCAAATTTTTTTAAATAGGTCTATGAGTGACCAAAAACACAAAAAACTAGGTTTGGTTGAGGTTAAGTAGGGAAAAATATCTTGTTGTTTTCACTACCATAGTGACCATTGATGGTTAGGGTAACTATTGGCAGTTAAGATGATAGTCAGTGGTCAAGATGACTATTGGTAGTTGTGTAGACCATTGGTGGTTGAGTCAACTATTGATAGTTCTATGTGAAGATTTGGGTTTTTAATTGCTAAATCATGGGGTTTGAAAGATGGATTCTAGGAGATGGGCAAGGGTTAGACTAATTGCAAAATGGAAATAAAGTACATGAATATTGACAAACAAGTAATTGCCTTACCAAAAGTCTATTGGGTGAGTAATTAATGTAGTTAGCCTATTGGTGGAATATAGCTTGATTTTTGTAGAGTAATGATACTCAATAACTTGGTTGAGAGGCTATGATAAGTTGGCTCTCAATGAGATTACTAATGATACTTGATAGCATTAATTTACCTAATAGACTTACAAAATAAAACTCCTAGACCCCAGAGCTCTTGATAATTATTATAGATGGATTTGACCTCCTAAGACTCTTTCTCTTATAAGCTTAAATAAGAGGTGGAAGTGAAGGTGTAACTAGGCCATATAAATATAAATTATCCATGCAAAGTCTTGCAACAAGATTTAGATAAGTTATATTTAGAAAGTCAATCTAGGTGGTTTGCATGTGCTTTGTTAAGGAGGTGGACCTTGAACATTGATGGTTAGGGTTTCCCATGGTGACCATCAATGGTCAACTTGACCATTGATGGTTAAGTTACAAATGAAAGGGGTCTTGAAGGCTAGGTTAAGTCAGCTTGTGAATCTGACTATGAGTGGGCTTGGTTAGGCCAAATTGGTGTAAATTGGTCCCAAGAGGGTCCTAGGTAGGTCTGGGGGGTTATCAACATTCATAAGCATAGGTGTGAATATTTTTGGTGTCTGCATATATCATTATGATCATGATTAAAGAATAAATGCAAATCTAAAATTTGTGTTTTAGAAATAAAATCTAGTATAAATAAAAAAGGATACAAATCCTAAGTGTGTCTAGGGTTAGGGTTTTTTGAATTTAGGGTTTCTTTGAAATATTTTAAATATGTAAATAAATTAAAACCTTAATATAAAATTGATTTTAATTATCTAGGTTATCTAAATAAAATTATAAGTATTCATCCCTAGATATATTGCATAAACATAAGACTTAATGCAAGTTAGGGTTTGATGCAATATTCAAAGTTAGGTTCACCAAATGATTTAACCTTTTAGGGTTTTAAAAGTGTAATTACATTAAAGGTCTGATTTGCTTAAATTAGTTAAATAAATTAAAATAATTAAGCTACAAATTTATTATGATTTTGACCTTTATTGACTTTCCAACAATAGCAATAAATAGGGTTAAATAGATACTTATCTAAAAATAGACGATCACAAATGATATGGGTTATAGAACCTGAGATCTAAGAAGTTCTGAGTGTCATAAGTAGGGTTTTAGTATTCATCTATTCATTAGATATTAGTTCTCAATTTGGATAGTAGCATAATACATATGTAATGTCCTCAATGTGGTTCTAGTGTCCTCTTTGCATGATTGATCCTATTTTTGGGAAGCACCTACACCTATGTCTATGTGTTCTATTCATGTATGACCAAAGCTTGTAATTGTGTATTATACCTAGAAAGCTTGATTTTATGTGAAACCCTAGTTCTCTTTTTAAGTGTGATATGATCAATATTTGAGTGTGTTAATAATATGGATTAGACATTCTCAACACGTCATTGTGTAGAGAGTTACTTACATACCAATACTCCAAAGAGGGATCAAGTTTAATGTGCTTTTCCCTCCTAGTTCTTGATGTATGTACAAGTAAATACTAGAATAAGAGTGGCCTTGGATGCCTTGAGTGTGATTGAGCCTTAGAATGCTTAAAAACTAGACTTAGGTTTGATGTATATGGTAGTATGTAAAAAGTAGGGTAAAATAAGGATAATGTACCTTGATTTTGCACAACTTTGTCTTTGGTTTGAATAGATTTTTCATATATTTCCCATATAATGAATAGATTTAGATTAGACTTGTATTTATAAGGTTATGTTACTTGTGTGGATAATAAAATGAGCTTAGGCTAACTTTAAGATGGGCACTCATTTAAAAAAGTATCTATTGGGAAGAGTTAAGGCTAAGAATAGTAGTGCCTAATTAGAGACACTAGTGCTATGTGGCTATAGTGTCCCAAATTTGGTGCTAATGTCCTTTTTGTAGACTTATGAGAAGGTTTGATTATGGTCAGAGGTGACTAGAAATGTAAGTATAAGGCTCTAGAATAGGTCTATGGTAATCCTAGGTATAGGGTAACTCAAGTGACACTCTTAACATCCAATTACCACTTTTAGGTGATTATAATATAATAATAAATTTGATTAAAACTGAGTAGCTACTATTTTAGTGAATTTTAGCTTATATTTTTAGAAAAAAAGAAGAAGAAACTAGATATGGGTATGGTTGAAAAACCTTATTGATTGTGCACACATTGAATTAGATGATTGTCAAGAGCTCCTCCTTGGCATAGGAGGATGACCTAAAAATAAGATAACATTAAAGCAAATGGTTGGTTAGATAGATAGTTAGGTGGATTACCTAGGGCTAGCTAGATCTCAGAAGTAAGAGCTTTCTTAGGGGCTGTTAATCCACACATTTTAAATAATTAAGTTTATAAAATAGAATATAGATTATTTGCATCAATAATCAAAAGGTAATAAAATTTACCACAAAAAATTCTTGATAAATAAATAGACTAAAATGACTAATATATAAATAAATAGGTCAATACTAATGCTAAACAATTCAAGTGTGATATATAAAATAGGTTGGGGGTCTATGAACAAGAAAATGAAGAGAAAACTAGATTTGGTTGAAGGTAGGTGGGTGAAAATAACTTATTTTTATTTCCTACCATAGTGACCATCGGTAGTTGGTGTGACCATTGGTGGTTAAGGTGACCATCGATAGTTGGATAGATTGTCTATGGTTAAAGCGACCATCAGTGGTTACTATGTGTTGGGTTTGGGTGGTAAAAATTCATATTTATAAGATCATAGAAGGCAATTCTAGGAGATTAGTTTATGATGGGCTAATTGTGAAATGCAAATAAACTAATTAAATAATAGAAAGCAAATACTTAGCTTGTATAAGGTTGGACAAATGAATGATTAAGGCAATTGACTCATTGGTGGAGTTTTGCATGATTTTAATAGAGTAACAATACTTGGATATTGACTGAGGGGTGGTAGTGAGTTAACTCTTTGATGTGATGGCTAGATTGTTAGATCATTAGAAGAACACCTACAAAAGAAGATCTAGATGTAAAAGCTCTTGAAGTCCTAGATGGTTCCTTACCTCCTACTCCTCTCTTCTTATAGGTAAAGAAGAAGAGGTGCAACAAGATGTTAATAAGGGGACCAACTTGTTATCTAATTTTAAATTCATCATACATGGGATCACACATGAATTAGACATTCTAATTATAGAAAAACAAGTTAGAGTGAAGAGTCAGTTGAGCTAGTTTAGATGGTGGAGCCTGACCATCGACTGTCAGGGTGATTGTCAAAGGTTAAGGTGATTATTGGTGGTTGAGGGTCAAGATCAAAGTAAGGTTAAAAGGTGGGTTTATCCAGTAGATCAAATTGACTAGCATTATGCCTAGTTTGGGTTTGAATGGTTTAGGATGGGCCCAAGGGGGTTTGAGACATTTGGAACCATTGTGTGCAAAGTTTTGGTGTCTACATTTTGCCCCTTTTATTATGAAATTTTTATCAATAAGTCAAAAAAAATAAATAGATTATGGGTAGAAGGTTAGGTTGCCTTGAATATAGGATGAGATGTTCCCCCTCAAATCAAGAGTTGATGAGGTAAAATGGGATCAGTTGTGGGTTTGATAAGGTGGAATAAGGTGATGATGAAGGTAGACATCATGAAGGTGGGTAATAGGTTCAACACTTAAAGTGGAAACATGTGCACAAAGTATGATAAAAGGTGTGATATCCAAGATCATCCATAGACTAGGTTGTTATAGTTGGTAAAAATTAAGGTCAGTGATAGAAAGATAAGTGACAAGTAGACCACATGATTGCATTTAGGCATGGTAGTTGGGTACACTAGTAAATGTATGTCTCCTAGGCTATGCCAATGTTTCCATGGGTATCTAAGGTAAGAAGTGCTCCCAGTGAAAACACAAACTAGTTAGGTGAAGTCATGAGTATCTAAGGTAGGAAGTGATCCTTAGAAGACATAATTGGGTATGGTATGAATGAGGTAGCACAAGTGTAAAAAAGTGGTTAATATGGTAATTTTGGTCTTATGGTCAAAATTACTAGGTAAAAGTCATCATAAAACTCATGCTAGTTGGGTCAAAATGGACCAATGGTGAGGTGACTAGGTGGTTGTCAAGGTGTGTAGAGAAGGTAGTCTCCATGGGTGGATGCCTAATTAGGGTGTTTTGAAAGTTTTCTTGTTTGAGTCAAAAGGAAAAATGTGGCACAACCTAACCATTGATGGTTAGCGGGTTAAAAGGCAACCATCAATGGTCACATTGACTATCAATGATCAGGGTTAAAACCCTAAAACCATGGTGGTCAAAAACAAAAAAAGTGACATTTGGACTCATTTATGAATTTGAACTATGGATCTATTTCTATTTGTCTTATTGGGAAAATAAATAGATGATGGTGAGTGTTAAAAGGTGAAGGTGATTTTTGGGTTAATCGAGCAGATCAAATGGACCAATGACTATATAGGGTGGGTATGGTTGCAAATGAGGAGTTATTGGAGCTGATGTATGGAAATGACCATGATCATGTTAGGTGGCATGATATGGGTTTTAACTACTCTATACTCTATTAAAGGGTGAGGGGTAAGAAGAGACTGATGACTATGATGATGACAATTTTATGCTTTACCCTTCTAGATTCTTGTAGCATGAGGTTTCCCTATCTACTATTCAAGGTGTTGGTGAAGATGTTGCTAAGATTCACAATTTTTGGATGGGTACTTATGTTTCTTGTTTAGATATATAGGGAGCTGTGGGGATTCAAAGCTCATAAGAGGTATAACATTAGCATTGGTCTTGTCCTACATTATTGGCTTATGAGAACATTTGAGTGCTAATGTTGATGGGGATATCATGGGTGAGGTATGCTCAAATATATTTCCTAGTTGGTTTCATGTAGTGTAGAGATGACTTTGTCACTTCAAGTGCAAGAGGAGGAGTTTGTGATGTAGATTGGTTCAGGGGTGAACTAGTTACATTGGTGATCAATGATGTTACCGAGAGGCCCTATGTTAGGTTTCTAAAGTGGGCTAGATATAGGAGGCAGAATTTATCCCTATAGAGTTATAGGTGTATTTTTGGTAGGCAAGATGGGGAGGTAGAGCTCATCCCATTTGACAAGGTTTGGAGATAGTTTGACCTAGTTTAGGGTATCATAGGCCCATTTCCCAAACATAGGTAAGAAGATGTAGAGATCCTACTCCCTAAGCTACATCTAGTACAAACCTTATTGGATTATGAGGAATTTCTAGTGAGGCTAGTGATTGATGATGTAAGTTTTTTAGATGGTTACCCTGCATGGTACTAGGCTCTATATGTGGTAGTGGATTTTGGTGGGGATGATAGTGGTAGGAGATAGATGTATGTGGACCCAGATATTAAAGGTAAATGAGCACAAGTTTAGGGAGGTGGATCAATAGGTACTTTAGGGGGATAGACATTAGGACCTAGTGGTTCTCTAGGAGATAGTGGTGCCTTAGCGGCATAGTCATGACATGGTCTATGTTATATTATATTATGTTGTATATCATTTTGATATTGGCCTACAAGCTGATGCAGTGAGATGTACATTTTGAGAGAGAGACATGTATATTGGTATATACATTATGATGTTAAACTCATGATTTATATATATGATACTTGTTTATTGCTCATGGTCTATGGATTACTTTGATGTGATGTTTATATGTATCATTGATGATTCTATATTGATTACTGATAATGACTCACCTAACAAAGCATGTGATGGATTTTATTTATGTTGATGATGATGTTTTATGCTAAAATTTAATAAGTATATACTTCCTTATTTAGATTTAGACATGTGGTGAAAATGGTTGATTGATTTATTATTCATGGATGTTTGACTTTAACATGATGATGTATATGTTAATTATGATGCATTTGCATATGGTACATGTGGATATGTTGTGGTTATGATTATGGTTATTTCTTTTTAAGGTAAAACACATAAGTGAGTTTGAATAATAAATTTAGATGCTTAAAAATAGAAAATACCCTAGAGGAAAAAGTCTAAGTGGACATACCAACCAAGTATGGGAGGATAATAAGAGGGAATGATGTTACTTCTTTGGAAAATACTAAAACAAAACCAAATTTAGGTTGGCTTAAGGAACTTAATCCCTTTGAATGCTTCACATTAGCATTTGTTAGTTGGTTAAAAATGTATCTTGGTCACATAATGTCAAGTGAACTCAAAATCCCTTGATTATAGTGTATAAAGGGGGGATAGATGAAAAATGGAACCTTTTTTCATACTATCATGCCTCTTTTGTAGGTTTCCAAAGATTCATTATAAATAATTCTATGTCATACAAAATATGGACTAATCGATATGGGAAGTCTACTCATGAGAGTTGATTGTGGCTTTTAAGATTATTTTGCTTATGATATCTAGATATGGATTTAAAAATTATTTTGTGTTTTTTCTATTTTTGGATAATTGGTCTTTTGATTATTTCTTAGGAGGTTTGGGAAAGTTGATCGATGTGGGAAGCTTCCAAAAAATTGCCTATTTTGACAAATGCTTTACTTAGCCATCTTTTGATAGTGGTCTAAGTTTGTATGCTTTGTTTAATGATTTTGATATCTATCCTTAAATGGAGTAGTCCACATTAATTTGAGAAATTTCAAACATGTTTTTAATAGCTATCCTTCAAGGGAGCAGTCTATGAATGTTAGGAATGACCCATGATTATTTTTAGTTATGACTTAGATTTTTTTTGTTTGATTTTTATTTACATAGACTTGTTTATATAGGCTTAAGGTTTCACATTTATGAACATAAAACTAGAATCACAATAAGGTTGATTAGGTGTAAATAAGCTTAGGTGACAATGATCATGGGAATCCATCCCATGAAAAGGGGTGGAAAGTACCATGAGAATCATGCCATGGGTAGATCCATGGTACCCATTGTTTAAGATTAAGCTATGATTGTGATGGATAATCACATGATTCATTTTAGTCAATTTCCCCTAAAATAGGGAGATTAAATATGGTTTGAAAATAAGGGATGAGCTTAAGTTAGACAAAAGGTTAGCTTGATCCTCATTAACAAAAGAAAGGATGCAGATGCAAAGCATTGAGGAGATCAATTTTTGGGTTTTCTTTAAGAGAGGATTATTGGTAAGCTCCTAATCTATACTTTTAGGTTATGATATAAGGTCCAAGACAATTAAAAGCAAACTTTCCTTGATTATTTTTCTCCATGTTGGTGACATGATGGTTTTTTTTAGGATGAGATCTCCAATGTTGAATTCTTGCACTCTAAGGTCTTTTTTATAGTCACATTTGACATGTTATTGATAGACATGAATATGGGTAAGGTTGGATAAATGACACTCATCAAGTAGCTCAAGTTGGGATAAATAGTGCTAATGATAATCATCCTGAGAAATGAGATCCTATAAATACATAAGAAGATAAGATATTTGGAGTTTGAGAGGCAAGAATACATCTATTATGAACACAATAAATAATGGGGTAGTATTTGTTAGGGTTTAGATGCTATTATGATATGCCCATAAGGTGAAAGGGATATGCAAATGTTAATCTTGACCAGAGGCATTTACCATCTTAGTGAACATGTTATTAAGAGTTTTGTTAGAGGCCTTGGCCTATCCATTCACTTGAGGGAAATAGAGTGATGAAAAACTGAGCTTGATATCGAATGCATCACAAAGACCCTAGACTTGTTTGTTCTTAAAATATTTACCATTGTTAGTGATAATTTTGTGAGGCACACTGAAGTTGTAGATGATGTAATGGTTGATAAAATTGATAATATTTTCTACTTTGGTTGAGATTAAAAGAATATCCTTTACCCATTTCATAAAATACTTAGTCATGATGATGATAAAATGGTGTCTTTTCAAATAATGGGGGGTTAATTTCACCAATAAGGTCTAGACCCTATTATGAGAAGGGTTAGAAATTAGTGGATACATGAAGACTACATCTAGGTGTATGATGTAAATTAACATGTTGTTGACACTTAACACACTTTCTCACATATTCACAACAACATTAGTTAAGGGTATGCCAATAATATACAAGGAAAGGATGCACTTGGCTACAGCGAGGCCACTAAAGTGTCTCCCATAAATCCCATCATGCATTTCCTTGATAGCATGAGAGGATTCATTATTACATAGGCAATGGAAGAGGAGACCTTCAAATCCATGTTTGTAAATAATTCTCCCCATAATCATATAACATAAGTTTCTCTAGACAAATGCTCTTCAAGAATTCCTAGAAACATCAAAAGGAACAATAGTAAGGTTGAGGTAGTCGAAGGTCTACTGATACCAAAGGTCAAGATGGGTCTTCTCTACATTGAAGATGGTGGGAGAATATGGCTTGACATAATAAGGCTAGGTAAGTCTATGGATAATGATAGATAGCCTAGAGTTATAGAGTGTAGATGGGATTTGAGAGGTAAGTGAGGTCATGGTGTTAGTAAACTTGTTGGTAGATCATAGAGTTGACTGGATGTAGTAGTGTTCAAATGATGTTAAGATCTCATGAACTAGTTATTTGTACTATTACAAGACATCATTCTTACATTGGTAAGAGCCATTTATTTGATTGACCACAATTTAAGAGTTACCAAAGATGTTGATCATTTTATCTCCCAAGGATAACATGGTTTGAAGGCCTATGACTAGGGCTTCATATTTATCCATATTGTTGGTACATTCAAAGTCAAGCTTGAAGGATAAAGGAAGAGGTTATCCATCAAGGTTAATAAGGATGATGCCAACTCCCCCACCACATTGACACTTTGATCCATCTAAGAACATGGTGACTTGATAGGTGAAGTCTACTCGAGAGAGGGTCATGATGGACTCATTAGGGAACTTGAGAGGAGGAGGTTGATTGTCTACTAATGGTGCTTCATCCAATTGGTCATTAATGACTTGCTCTTTAATTAACTTTTACTAAAGGAACTCAAGGTTGAACTCAGCTAGAGTCATGAGACACTTGGCCATACATTGGTTTTGGTATGGCTTGGAGTGCATATAATTAAGTGGGTTAGTATTAGTTATGACATAAGTTTTGTGGTTAAGAAGGTAGTGGTGAAGTTTGGTGGCCATAAAGACCAATGCTAGGAAAATGTTCTTAGTATTGGTATATTTAGTCTCATATTCTACAAACATGTGGCTAATGTAGTATGTGGATTGTTTTTTGTGTTTCTCATCCCAATGAGTAAGCATTTCCCCTAGGGAGTGGTTAGTGGAAGAGATATAAAGGTAAAAAGTTTAGTCATCCTTGGGAGGGGTGAGGATAAGTGGAGATAAAAGGTACTTTTTGAGTGAATCAAAAGCCTTTTGATAGTCACTATTCCACTTAAAAGATACATCCTTCTTTAAAAGGTGGTGGAAGGGTTGGTATCGATGCAAAATCTAGGTGATAAAGTGATGAATGGATTGGAGCTTCCCTTGTAAACTAAAAAGTTTCTTGAGGTTGATTAGAGGAATCATGTCAAGGATGGCTTTGATTTTGGTAGGATCAACTTTGATCCCCTAAAGGGAAATGATAAATCCAAGGATATTTTTTGACAAGACCCTAAAAATTCACTTCTTAGGGTTAAGGTGTACATGTTAATGGATGAGTCTCTTGAAGATAATCTTGAGAACATCTAAATGATCTTTATGATATTTTTATTTCCTAAGAAGGTCATCCACATAGTCCTAGACAATCTTATGGATAAGGTTGTGAAAGATGTAAGTCATGGCACATTCGTAGGTTACACTATCATTATTTAGTTTGAAAGGAATGACTCTATAGGAAAGGGGTGATAAAGGTGGTTTTGTGCTGATCTTTAGGGGTAATTAGGATTTTATTGTATCCTAAGAATCCATCCATGAGGGATAACATCTCATGGCTGACTATAAGATCAACTAGCTGGTTTATAAATGGTAGAGGAAATTCATATTTTGGGAAGGCTAAGTTGAGGTCATGAAAGTCCACATAAATACATGGTCCCCTTGTGGATTTGGTGATAGGCATGACATTTAATACCCACTAGGGATAGTCAATGGGTTGAATGAAATTTATGGATAAGAGATGTTGAAGCTCTTCTTTGATGAGAAGGGATATTCAGGGGTGCATTCATTGAAGTTTTTTCTTAATGGACTTATCATCGTAATTGGTGACTATGTTATGTGTGGAAATAGTGAGGTCAATTCTAGGCATGTCAACATATGACCAAGCAAAGGCCATGTGGTGGTCTTATAGGAAGGAGGGAAAGTCTTGAAGCTCCTCAAAATTCAATGATTGGCCAAGTTTGATAATGTGGGGGTTATTTAGAGTTCCCAAGTTGATATCTATGGTGGATTCATTTAACATGGTCAAAGTCTCAAGAGGAAAGGATTTATGGATGGAAGAATCTAGTGCACCAAGATAGGTGAGAATGGAATCATCATCCTGACACTAAATAGTATTAATGGTAGGAGTGTCATCTCCTATCATCTCAAGATGGGTCAAAGGGATGGTTATAGTCACCCCTTCATTTTGATAAGCTAGGGGTTTGAGGCTGATCATGTTGATGAACACAAAGTGAGGTGGGATGATATCATCATCCTCACACTTAGGTGGAAGAGAGGTTGGTGAGGAAGGGATGTATTCCTCAATAATGGTAGTGATGGGTGGTTTGGTTTGGTGTGGTTAGGTAGAATTAAATAAAGGTTGTGATTTTCATGAGGATTTATGGTCTTAATTGAAATAAACTCATGTGGTCCGTGCTCATATCACCTAAGACCAAATCCTTTACAAACACATCTATGGGGGTATGTCTTGGTAAAGTCTAGGTTATCCAAATAGGAAAAGCTATACATGAATGGTCAAGGCAAAGAGGAGGTGGTAGAAGCATTAAGTGGTTTGTCAATTTCCTCATAAATGAAATGGGTTTGATAGTTTTAAGGTCCAAATGGAATAATGGATATGATATTAGGGTCATACCTAGGTTGGTGGTCAAGTTTCCCATACTCTTGGGGAGTAGGAAAAGTGTCAAGGGTAAGGAGGAGATATTCCCCCAATGAAAGATGTTAGAATATGGATTCTAAGTGGCCTAAGGTGGGTATATAATCTGAGGGGATAGATTATCTAGTTGATGCCTCATTAGTAGAAGAAGGTATTATTTCATCTTTCATGGTTGAGGGCTTATCTTTAGCTAATAAAGGTGTGTTAGATGGAGGTAGGAGGATGTCATTCGGTTGGTAAGTGATGTTGCATGATGAAAAGGGGCTTGGGTCATCTTGTATAGTGATGACCTAACCTTTGTGTTCATATTTGATGCAATGATGAAGGGTAGAGTGGAAACAACCCATGGAGTAGATCCAAGGTTATCCCAACAAAACATTGTACTAAATTTCTCCTTCCACTACATAGAATATTTTGAGGAGGGTGTGAGGTCCTAAATGGATGTGAAGGATAAAATTGCCTAGGGAGTTCCCATAGTATCATTGAAGGATTAGAGGATGGCCAAGATTTTAGACATGATGTTGTTTGGTAGATTAAGTTGATCATAGGTATGAAAAGAAATGATATTAATACTAGCTCCCCCATCAATCATGACTCATTTTATGTAGGTTTGGTTTATGTAGGTAGTGATGAAAAGAGGGGGATATTGGTCATCAAGATGGATAGAAGGTATTTCTTAATCCTTAAAGGTAACAAGGTTGGAAATTTAGAGAGCACCAACAAAGGCTGCTAGAGGTTAAGGGTCTTTAGGTTGGACCTCTACTGATTGTAATGTCACTATAATTTCTTGGTGATGATGAGGTGAGGTATAAATTAACTCATATAAGATCATCTTTACCAGTGTTTGGTGAAGTTATTTGAGCACCACTCTCCTAATTGATTTAGAGGGGTTGGATTAAGAGGTAACCAAGATAGATACCTTGGGTTTGGCTAAAGGTGAAGGTGTTTGATTTTAACTCAATTGGGAGGTGGAAGGAGGATATGTCCATGGATGGACACTTTAGCTTTACCCTTATCTTTATGTTGAGCATGTGATCATGTGACCAAATGGATAGTATGGATAGAGGGAAGAGTTGGGGTAGGAGATTAGTTTTGTTCCTCATCACTCTAAGGTGAGAGTGGAGGAGTAGGTAATAATTGAGTAGTGATGGGAGGTTCATCTATTAATAGATCATCCTCATCATAGAGTTGATGGATTATGGTTTGGAGAGCTTTGTAGCTATCTATGTCATGTCCTAGTTTCCTATGATATGATCACACTTGGTGGTTATTATACTAGACTAGTTTTGGACCTAGAGGGTTGAATGGCCTAATAGAAGGTAGGGTTAAATAAGAACATTGATATAACCTTTGGAAAATAGTCAAGTAGTATTCAACTAGATGTGGAGGGGGTTTAGAGGTTTTGGTATCGGTTGGCAGGTTAGAAGTTTTTTTGGGAATGGGCTTGGTGTTATAAGTCTTGGATAAGGTGGCATTCTTAGTTGATGGTTTTGTTTTTGGTAAGGTATAAGTTGATAAATTTGACGTAGGAGGTTTTAGGGTGGGTGGTTTAGTTTTTAATGGCCTGATGAAGATGGGTGTATCAAAAAGCAAGTGATCTGATGTAATCAGTAGTGGTGGTTAGTTTTTGGTTGAGATAATTAGATTTCTAATCAAAGTAGAGGGATGAGGCCCCAAAATAGAGGGCAAGGTTGAGGGAGGTATAAGTTTGGCCTTGTGGCCTCTTGGTGGTTTTACCTCCTTAGTTTCTTTGGTTTGGTGTTTGGTTAGTGGGTTTGGTGAGGTTAGCTCTACTTTCATAGATGGATGATTAAGGCTCTATATAGGGAACATGCCAAGGTTGTCAGTTGGTTTGGTTGAAGTGAGAGAAGGATATTTGGTAATTTGGGTTTTGGTTGTTTTTGATTGTTGAGGGGTCATTGGGTTGATACAAAAATGGGTTAGATGATAGAAGTGGTAGGTTCATTTGTAAAACATGGGGTTAGAAAGTCTTATTTAGTGATGTAACAGATCCCCAATTGCTTCCAAAAGGTAACCCAATATGCATCAAGTTTGCAGACAAATTATAGTCTCTAAACTAGTCTATATAATGGTTTAGAGACTGGTCTTATTACCTAGATAGTGGACTCAAAAGACAAACCCATAGGTTGAAAATAGGGAATGGTGACCTCATCCTTTTCCTCAATCAAAGGATGAAAGATTGGGATAGGTGGATCTCCTATGAGAGGTGTAGATATGGTGATTTCTTCTTTGGGAATGATCTCTATAGGAGGGGTGAATAATTCAATAGTTTAAGAAGGTAAAGCAGTGATGGTTGCTTGCTTGGGTATGTCAATTGAAGGAGGGGTTGATGAATCTACTACCTTAATAAGTAAAGGAGGGAAAAAGTTTACTTACTCATTTTAGGTCTCCAAAATAAGAGAAGGTAATTATTTCATCTTAATAAGTGGAGAGAGTGAAGAACAAGTAGATTGGGTGGTAGGTTCTTCAGTAGTGACCATGTCAAGAACCATATTGATGGTATGGGAATCATGAGAATACTTAGCTCTGTTACTCTCATTTTTGGTAGGCACATGATTGGGGAAAGGTTGTCTTAAAATGTCAAGGGCTTGGTTTGGAGGTTCATTAGGGTTATCTAATGTGTGTTCCCCCTTGTCAATGAGGGTTTGGACAATGTTTTTAAAGGTATTACACCTACTAATGTCATGCCCCACCACTTGATGGAAAGCACATAGGTCATTCTCATTGTAATAGCTAGGTTTAGGATGAGAAGATTAAAATTTTTGAGGGGGTTTGATAGGAGGAAGCTTTATGATATTATATTTTAGTAACTTCTCCAAGACCAAAGCACAAGAGCCCCCAAGAAAAGTAAATTGCTTTTGATTATTTCATTTTTGGTATCTCATGTTTTTTTTAGGAGATAGAGGAGTTTGGTTGATTGATAGATGGTGGAGGAGCAATCTTAAGGACAACCACAATTGCATTTCCCTTTATCTTTGCATTGGTATTGGTTTGGTTGCTTGGTTTAGAGGAAGAGGCCTCATTGGTTTTGTAGGTAGAGTTTTTTTTTTCAAATTTAACTTTCCTTAATTAATGGATCTATTTTATAACTTACATGCCATTGTAAAAGCTTTGTCAAAGGTTTTGAAACTTTGAACGTCTAATGTAGAAGAGATGTGCTTGGCACATGCCCAAGAAAAAATTTCTATCAATTTAGATTGGGGTAAAGAGAAGGAAAGTTGATTGATTAGCCTCCTCCAATGAGCTATAAAATCAATAATAGATTCATCATCAAATTACTAAATAATATAAAGGTTAGTGATGGAGACTTTCTTGGAGATGTTTATTAAAAAGTGATCCAATAATGTTTGGGCTAGCTAGGTGAAGGAGAAGATAGTGTGTTTGGTTATATAACTATACTAGTTCAATGCCAGATTAGATAGGGACATGGGGAAGGTACAGAAAAGGAGAGCATCATCATAGGAAATCAAATAACTTGCACGTCTAAATTCCTTGAGGTGTTTTTAGGGATCCTCTTTACTCTAAAACTTAGAAAATTTTAGAAGTTCCCACTGAGGAGGATATGTTGAGATAGAGATAGATGGGTGAATGGGTTCATTATACATCTGGTCATATCATAAGGTGTTGTGAGCACCAGAGATGGATGACTCTAAAGTGTTCATTTTATCCATGAGCATTTTAATCAGATCTATTTGGGGTTAGGCATTGGAAAGGTTGTAAGGTGTATACTATTATGGTGGTTGGGTGACATATTGATAATTGGTAGGAGGTTGAGGAGATACCACATATTGAAATGTGGACACCAATGGTTGGGTGGAAGATATGTAAGGGTAAGTGGATGCTGGTGGTTGGGTATTAGGTAGAGGTACATGCCCTTGTGGGTTAGGGATATAGCTTGAGTTTGGTGCAATGGGCACCTATTGGATAGAAATGGTTATTGGGTTGGTAATAAAATGAAGATTAGTGACCTTTGTACTATGTAACATCCCCATTGGGATCTGCTAGAAAAACATAAAAAAAAATTAAAATAAAACATATATACAAAATTAGACTACAACCCAAAAGTCTATCAAAGATAAATAAAGTTAACATGTATAGTTATGATAATAGTTAATAATACAATAAAGTTACATGTGTCTAAATACATGAGTGTATAATATTTAAGTAAATAAATTAATAATTGCATTTTAATCTTACAAAATAACATCTATAAATGTACATTAATATAAATTATAATTCTTCAATTTAAAATACAATGTTTTACAATGTACAAATAAGATACTTGGCTACCCCAAAGCTTAGTTCCTGAACTTTGAGTATCTATGACAATCTCAAGTGTCATCTTGATAAGTAGTACTATTGTGGGGAGGGAGAGCATCATCCAAGTGATTTTCCACACCAAATATAGACCAATGATCCCCCACACTATCCCATTAGGAAATGGCCCTCCCTTCATGGATGGGTAGATAGTGCCAGTGCGGGAATCCAGAGAGACTAGCTAGTACCCATGTGTTATATGATTGTTAACTAACTAAACATGTAGTTTATCATATAAAAATTGATCTATTGTAATATATCACACATACATGTAAATCATACCTATGAATGATAATGTCTCACTAAACATACTTTGGCCAAAGCTTTATGAATAGTAATATAAAATGATCTATAGATCTATCAATTTCATGCACACCACTTGATTCAGATTGCCTTCATCTAATATTATAATTCTAGTAAGATAGTGAATTTCATATCACTCCTTACTCCACATCAACAATTTATATTTTTCAAACACAAATTCAACCATAAGATTCAATAACATACATTCCACTTAGCAAATGCAACACATGACATGCTATAAATAGGAATGATAAAAACATATACTAATTTCATCTAATATATGCATGAATCTTTCATTATATTCTATCCCATACTAGAAATAATGTTCATCAACATACCACTCAGGTAAATATACAAATCTACTATACATTTTTAACAACAAATTAGTTTCCAATTCTCTACACTCTATGGTAACCCATATTACCATAGACCTAGTGTAACTAATAAATTAAACTCATAAAACATTTAAGAGTATATGGAAACATTATTTTCAACAATAATCTAGGAAATCAAAACCTTTGTTTTATCCCAAAAACATAAAAAGGTCTATCTTATTTAGTTGGTCTAGTTTGGGTTATATGAGCAAAACTTTACTAAGTTATTCTTCACATTTCCCCATTTACCAATTAATTTTAATTCTATGAATATTAATTTAATTACTTTCAATCCCATGTAAAATAACTTATTTTAACATTATACTTGATAATTTTCACTAGATGTATTTTATAAAAAGTTCATTTTCTTCTATTTCATAAGGCAAGGTAGTGAACCCATTCAACTATAATTTATACCTAAGTATGGATGAATTTATATATAACTAAAAAATCTAGTTCATTAGTATTATTTTCACACTAGTTTTGCACTTTTTGGGTAATAAAATGTAATTTTTAGGAGAGTTTATAACTAGAAATTATACGTGGAAATAATTTAAATCACATATGCAAAACAAGCTAAGGTAATCTCCCTAGTTTCGCTACAAAGTTATCAACTAAGAAAATTCTTCTCTAATAGTTTTTCCAATCTCTAAAGAGGAGATATTCATCTTATTAATTATTTTTCTCATCTATACTTTAGAACCTTCATATTAATATGGTTTAATAGTCTTTTAAGATTATAATAAAATTTCACATATTTTATATTCAATAACCATCTCTACTATTTTCTAATCTAGATATAACTTCTATTTTTCTCTCTTTGTTTGGATGACACATCCTTTTAGATATAGAGATCTAGTAAAATATTAAATACTTGTATTTATTATATTATAATATATATATATTCTTATGGAATAATTCATAAATTTATACAAACATACAGTAATAAAATCTAGTTGAATTTGAGTGAAAGCATACCTACAACCGAGGTATTTTTATTTTGATTAAGCTATAAAATTAAAGTTTTATTTGCCTAATTAAATAAATTATTTCTAAAATATGATGTTTTAAGATACATTCCCTAAAATATAAAATATCTCTATGCTAATCAAATTTTAAATACTTCCCACAGCAAGTCACATGGAAGTTTGGTGCTAAAGGATACTAAGACCTAGCATTTTTAGATTGAATGGATATTAAAACACTTACTAAGATATATATTTTAAAGAAAAACTCAACACCTAAAAATGAGTATGCATATTTTCATATTAAATCATTTATAAACCATTAATAAATTCTCTTAGGTTAAATGCCCCAAAAGAAAGGTATAGATTTATTAAAGGATAGATCCACTATATGCAAGTTCTAGTAATTCAATGCATTTATTCTCTTGTATAGATTTCTCAATTGAACATCTCAAAGCCTAAAATAAATAGTACCATGGTTTGACACCCCTCCCCAAAAGTTAAATACTGATATGGCATTTTAATTAAATAAAGGTTTGAGCAAATTCACCTAAGTGCAAAATATAGATTTTAAGAGATTTAAAGAGTTTAAGGAATTTAAAGAGGGTTCTCTATATATAAATACTACCTCAAGGTTTTTATATCTATGTTTTTTCTTGAAGGAAAGTATACACAAATTTCATACCCCAAACTTTCATAGAGATAAACATAGAGGAGTCCAACATCTCATTAAAAATTAAGCATGTTTGACGCCTTCTAGAAGTTTGATACCAAATACAAATTTAACAGATTTCATTTGCATAAAAACATTAAATCAGGTTGATGCCTAGGGTCTTAACTAGAGTTTTACTCAAACATGGAAAGACAAGATAAATTATATTCTATTTAGCCACAAATCTGTATGGCTCCTAAATCAATTTATTATTGTAGTGAGAAGATCAAAAATAGGGTGTTATTCTTTCCATTCCAATGCCTCAAGTTTTTTGGGACAAGGATTTATTTAGACATTATGAGAAATTTCCATGCCAAATTTATTTAGAATAAAAATAACCATTCAAACATAGTTTAATATCTTTTCTAAAGTATCATGAGATAGTTCTAAGGTTTCAGAATGGACTGGTGATCGAGATTTATTGATAAAAGGAAATATGAGGCAAGGGCATATTATCCCAACCATAATCGATCTTTCATTGATATAAATATTTTGAATCCATAAATAAATTTTAGGAAGGTAATATCAACAACTAAACTTTTTGACCCAATTCCCATTTTCAACAATGGTTTATCTATGTTTGGATCTATTGTTAAATAAAGTAATACCATCAACATAGCAGTGAATTTTAATACACCACTTACCATTGAATTCTCTAGTTGATCCTCTGTCTTCTTCATTCCTCCTCTCTTTTCTAATGTCCAAGATATGTCAAATATCTTTCAATTCATTTCTTAAATAGAGCAAAAGATACCAATTTTCTCTTCCATCCTTTTATTTTTGTTTTTGTTTTTATTTTATTATTATTTTTGTTAATTTTAAGCTATTTTAATGTTTTTCTTATTTTTCTATTTTTAATATTTTTGAAGTAAACCAATTCTCTTTTTATTTTAATTATGAAATTATATTTTCATATTTATCCATTTTAACATAAAATCATATTTTGGTAATTCAGAGAAAAATAATAAAATAATAAATAATAACTCAAATTTAAATTTTACTTTAATTATTTTTTTCCTCTAAAATAATAATGGCTTATTAGGCTAACCACACAAGGGACTCATATTCCTATTTCATACATACTTAGCAACCATATAAATAATCAATTTAAACAATTATTTTTAAATGCATTCTAACATGACTAATTATCATGGTGTGTGCAGGGTTTTGCTAGTGCTCTGTCAAACAACAATGTCTCCATCTAAACCACCCTCTCCAATGATGCTCTCCCTACAACATGTTTGATGGAATAATTCTACTATGCCCACCTCATAACACATAGGTAGTTAAGCTATATCACATAATAATCATAATCAATAATGTGTAATTATAAAAATTCATTAATATGCTTAAAATGAAAATGCATACATAAACCAACTCATGCTAAGCAAATCATTAATTATCATCTAATTAATAAACATACTAATATCCAAAAATATCATAATCTCAAGCTTAATAAAAAAATATAGTCAATATCATGTGTATCTACCATAATCATCTATAAATAGTCAAATAGTTAGCGTAGCAAGGATTCAAGATGTAACATACTAATTGGTGGTATGGTAGAAGGTATAGACACCACAATAATTTTAAGTGGGGTAGTGGTTAGTAAATTGGGGGTAGTCAATGTAAGATTGGTAATGTTAGTGGTATTTACTCCCATTATGAGTGGAGTATAGGTGTCTAGTGTTTCGTTTACTCTGAAGATAGAGGAGTTGTTGGTAAGGAAGGTATAAGGGTGTTTTTAGGTTGGGAAGGTTGGTTTTTTTAGAGGTATCAAATGGATCATTGGTAGATTAAAAGATTGGATATTCAATGGTTGGGTGGTGACTATGGAAATATAAGTGTTTCCCATAAGGTAGGAAGGCATGCCATAATGTGGGTCTATGGTGGAACCAAAATATGGGTATGATGAGGCATGGTGTTAAGATAATGCTAAAGGGTCACATGATTGTAATCTAAGAAGGTGGAAAAGTTTATATCTCCTTGGGGAACTTCCTAAGGGAAAGAAGGAATTCTTTAAAGATGAGGAGAATTTTCCAAGTTAAAAATGTACTCCATGGATGAGGAGGTAGGAGAGGTTGATTAGTTTGGTGATGGGTTTTGTCTTGCTAGGTTATTTTGATACTAATGAGTTAGAACCATCCAAGATAAGGGAAAGAGAATACACAACAATCTCACCACTCAAATAGAGAGAAGGAAATAAATGAGCAAGGAAAGCAATCACACACTAAAAAGTATGTTAAGTCCTAAATTTATTTTTAGTCTCTCTTTTGGCTTATGCCTTAAGCTTTTAAGAAAGTGTGTGATTAAAATTGGTTTGTAGAGTAGGTACTAAAAAAGAAGTATATGGTTAGTTTCAAGTTGTTCAAGCTCTCAAAAAGGACTTGTATTGGAAATCAATAGTGGCTTGGTATTGGGGTCTATAGTGATAAGGGTGTCAGGTGCTTAGTCAATATATACCTATTTCCATAGTTTGTACTCGACTAGAGAGCTAATTTAGTTATCCCCTTGGTAATGACCTCTAAGTAGGATTGACAAGAAAGGATAAGGTGACTAATAGGTGATGAAAACCTAGTCATGCCTTGTCTCAAGTTGTTTGATGTTTGATTGATATAGGTGGTTTGGTTTAGTGTGTGAAATAAGAGTGATGTTATGATTGAATTACTTTTCCTTATTAATTTAACCTATGTGAGCTAAAATTTCAAGCAATAAATGTATGCAATTAATTTTAAGCCCAAATAAAAATTTATTTTCATTTATGATCATAGAATAGAGATAAGATAATCTAGATACAAACAAATGAAAACCCAAGTAAAGACTCATACCTGGGCATGCCAAAATATTTCAATGAATTTTAGCTTATATTCTGATAAAGGAAGAAGAAAATAGATATGGGTATAGTTGAAAAACCTATTTGATTGTGCATGCATTAAATCATATTATTATGAAGATTTCCTCTTTGGCTTGAGAGGATGACCTAAAAATAAGACAACACTAAATCAAATGGTTGGTTAGATAGATAACTTGGTGGATTGCTTAGCACTAGCTAGATCCTAGAAGCAAGAGCTTCTTTGAGGCCTATCAATCCATATGTTTTAAATAATTAAGTTTATAAAATAGAATATAGAGTACTTGCATCAATAATGAAAAGGTTCTAAAATTGAATATAAAAAATGATTTATAAATAAATAGACTAAAATGACTACTATAGAAGTCAAGTATTCTTCATAAAATAGGTTAGAGGTCTATGAATAGGCACAGAAAGAGAAAACTAGATTTAGTTGAAGGTAAGTGGGTGAAAATAGCTTATTGTTATTTCTTACCATAGTGATCATCAGTGGTTGGTGTTATTTTTGATGTTTAAGGTGACCATTGATAATCAAGGTGACCATGGATATTTGGACAAATCATTAATGGTCAGAGTGATCATTGGTAGTTACTGTGTTCTAGGTTTGGGTGGTAAAAAGTTAGATTAGGAAGATCACATAAGGTAATTCTAGGAGATTGATTTATGCTAGGCTAATTTCAAAATACAAATAAAGTAATTAAATAATGGAAAACAAATTCTTAGCTTGTATAAGGCTAGTTCGATGAATGGTTGAGGTGATTGACTCATTGGTGGATTTTGGCATGATTTTAGTAGGGTAATGATACTTAGTTATCAGCTAAGGTTTAGAGGTGAGTCAGACCTCTAATGTGATGGATAGATCATTGGATTACTAGAATAACACCTATAAAAGAAGCTTTAGATGAAAAAGCTCTTGAAATTCTAGATGGATCTTCACCCCTTGCTCCTCTCTTCTTATAAGCAAGGAAGGAGAGGTTTAAAAAGATGTTAACAAAGGGAACAACTTGATATCTAGTTTTAACTTCATCAAGCATGGGATTGCACATGAATCAGACATTCTAATTATAGAAAATCAAGTTGAAGTGAAGGGTTAGTTGAGTTGGTTTAGATGGTGGAACTTAACTATTGATGATTAGGGTGACTATTGATAGTTGAGGTGATCATCGATGGTTGAGGGACAAAATCAAATTTGGGTTAAAAGGTGGATTTAGCTAGTAGGTAAAATTGACTAGCATTAGTCCTAGTTTTGGGTCGAATGGTCTAATCTGGGCCTAAGGGGGTTTATGACATTCAAAACCATTTTGTGTGGATTTTTGATGTCTACAGCTACCTAGGAGGATGGGGCATGATGTCTATAACATCACCCAAGTAGGAAGGGTAAATACATGAGGTCCCTCATGGCATCAAAAATTGGTGTGTAAGAATAAAAGACAAGTGTCATGTCCATGATGCATATAATAAAGCATAAATACAAAACACATAAGGCACACAAAGTAGGCCAAGGGGATAAAATATAAGGGATATGGTCACATGTCACTAAATCTGATCAAACAAGACATAAAAGGACATGTTCAAATGTCCACACACAAAAAAATAAGAAATTTATATTAGAGCCACATATAAGGACATATTTAAATATTCACATACACAATCAATAAGGGTATACGCAAGGATATGGGTATATGTCCAAAGCATACATACTATGAATAGAAGTGGTGTATAACCAAAGAATAATGGCATATTCAAATTCCCTTGAATACAATAAGGAAAGAGAGACAATCAATTCTAAACTAAGATAGATATAAAATTATGCATGAATATGTAATAAAAATTTATGTAAGAGTAAGGATGGACATATGTTGAGTCTAAATCAGTAATAGCCAATAAAAAAATTAAGTAAAAGTATCATGATCAATATCGAGATATAACAATGATAAAATTGGAATATATAGTATAGAAGGATAAAACATGGTAATTGAAACTAGGTATAAGATGCCCCCAAGTGGGTGAATGTGTTGAGTGAAGACCCATGAATCAATGTATATACCCCCAATGGGTAGATAATATCAAGTTTGGATTAGTGTAGTGGACCTAAGTCTTATAGCAATATGCATACACTCAATAACAAGTGAAACACATAGTATGATAAAAATAACTATACTAAGATAGATATCATATGTAGTGTCTAGAAAATATAAGAAATATAAACATATCAATGCATATAATCTATTAATTTTGTGTTTCCTACGTAATATTTAAATGTTTTTAACATTTTATATTGTTTTTGTATTTTTGACATGTTATATTGTTTTTATGGATATAATTTATGTACAAGTAACATGAAAATGAACTATGTACAATGAGAATTAGAGAAGTAAAATATGTAAAAGAAGAGAAAAACCATACTGACCAATGAGTCTCATGGGAGACTCATTATCATTATAACCTTATCAAATAAGGGAACTGTTATCATGCATGTTTTGTGAAAGGGAAACTATGGTCCTATAATATGCTTTACTGAGTGATTTGTATTTGTACCTACATACGTAGTTGTGTTAGTAATTTGTGGCACTGATTATGGTATCTTGTGAATTGTAGGGGTCTTAGGAACCCATCTAGTAGAATATGTTGTAGGTGACATAGGTGCCCTATGATGATAACCCTAAAAACTCGATAATACTAATCTTAGAAAAAATTTAGTGGAGGAAGGCCCTCAAAATCTATGATATATATCTAACACATGGGTCTCACTAATAATGGTATCTTTGGGAGAGTATGCCTAGAGAAGACCTACCTACACCAGTGGCTCTACTAAACTCTATGATTTATTAATAAGAAATATACTATATGTTATATTTGATAAATGTGTTATATATAATAACTTTTCTATAATTGTAACTGGTAACTATGTTGTAAATGGTTGTGGAGTAAGTAGAATATACTCATATAAAATACCCTCAACTTTGACTACCTAATTTTCCTATATATATTTTAGGCATCTATGCACTATGGATGGGATGGATTATAGTTTTTGTATCTATGGCCTACCCAATAACATATCAAACATGCATACACTAGGTAATACTAAGAGATGACTGACCACATGTGTTGGGCCAACCTGTAATGGAAGCCCAATCTCCCCAATGGAGATTTTAACATGACCACTAAAAATATTGATAAATATGTCTATAGGGAAAATATTCCTATCTAAATACCCCAAATTCTATAAAAGTGTCATATTGTACATGTTAATGCTTGACCCATTGTCAGTGATAACACTCTAGATAAGATGATGATCTATGTAGGCTCATACAAAGAGTGCATGTAAGTTTGTATCATCAATAAAAATATATTACTCTGAGAAGGTGATGAGTGGTCAAGTTAGAACTATAGTGTTTTACATACCAATGATATTGTGTAATGGGTGTGCCTCCTCTATAACAATATTATATGAATCTAGTGGTAGATGTGACTAATATGTGTAGTGAACACCTGAAGTGTTCCTTGCCTCATTCGTTATGTGCTTTAGAAATAGATCTAAGTATATATTTAATGCCTTATCTTTCATTTTTTGTACTTTTTGTTAATTTATGGGTGTGCCCACATCGATAATGTTAGTCCCAATCAAATATTTTATCGTACATTTTAGGCTTATGCATATGTTTATTGTATGACCTATTTCCCTATGATACTAGTAGAATGTGTTAGAATCATAGCTATTTAGAAGAGGCCATGTCATATCAACCTCTTTGATGGGAGGGAGAGATGTGACATTTCATTACAATTGCTTTTATAAAACCCATGCTAGTGATTTTAAAAAGTTGGTGAAGATTCAACATTGATGAGCTGATAAAACCATGTAAGCAAATGGCTTTGGAGTTTCATTAATTATGACCTTTTAATCACTCTTGTTTTTAGTATACCTTACTTGGTATGGAGGATTATTTAAACTCTTATTAGTTTATTTTGATCCAATGGTATATTTTAGTTTGCCTATTAATAGAAGCTTGACCTCTCTTTATTTTACTATATGGCACAAATATGTGAATGTTATAAAATTATTAAACAAGATAGCTTCATGTAATATTGGTAAAAGAATCTATTTGAATATGTCCTAAATATCTTTGTCTATCATGGAACTAGTTAATTTAGCTAATATATTCTTATATCATAAGACGTATTCTAAAATAAGATCATTTGAATTTTGTTTCAACTATGAAACTTTAACATACAAGATTTTGTCATTGGTATTTATGGAGAAGTGTGATAAAAATATGTCTTCCAAAGGATTAAATATTTTTATAGATTGATTTGGTATGTCATAAAACCACTGAAAGGCATAATATTTTAAACTACATGAAAACAACTTTGTGAGAATCCAATCATTAGACTCATATTCCAAGCATATTGCATGAAAATCTCAGAGATGGTGCTCTAGATCACCCTTACCATCATACAATGTAAGTTTAGGTACCAAAAATATATATGGCAAGGGAGTTTTCCCTATGTGGTGTGCCAAAGGTTTATATAAGAGAACATTAGAATCAAAGGCATGTGATGGCCTAGTGGCTCCCTTCTCAATATGTAACACTTTAGCCTACAAAGTATGAACCTTAAAAAGAAGGGATTGTACATCTGGAGTGGAGGAAATTACCATAAGAGGTGTAGATATCATTGAAGGTTATTCAATTACAATTTTTGGTTATTCTAGATGAGTTGACACCACTATAGGTATAATAATTTTATTACTTTGGGGAGTTAAATATTGACCACTATTTGATTTTTAGAGTTCTTTTTTAATAATAATGATGAGGTCATCTTGCATATCTAAATGTTTGGACATAAAATCTATTAATTATTTCTTATCAGTCTAATCAAATCAGTTGTTGAATTGTGCCATTATAGTTTAGGAAGTAGGAAAACAAGTTGTATATTTTGAACCTTTAAATAATTTTAATCTAAGAAATATTTCAAAAAATAAATATTTAAACAAATCTAAAATTTTGGAACAAAAATCTAAACATACACACAAAAAGGATACAAACCCTAAGAATATTTAGGGTTAGGGTTTGAGTAATGTTTGAAGTAAGTTAGGTTTACCAAAAATTTTAACCCTTTAGGACTTAACACATGTATATAATATGTTTGATTAAAGAGTTGATTAGGCTAAATTAGGTAAATAATTTTCAAAAAATATAATCACTAATTTGTTACAAAATTGACTAGTTTTGACTTTTATAAAAATAATAATAAATAGTGCAAATAAATACTTAGCTAGAAATCACCTAACATAAATGATCTAAGTGATGAAAATTGAGATAAAAGCTAGTCTAAGTTTCATAAAATGGATCCTTGTGTTAGAACCCCTCTTAGATAGTAGCTCCATAATTGGATAGTAGAACCATTATTGGTAAAGTGGGAATAGTGTCTTGATATTGGCAGTAGTGCCCTCTGTGTAAGACTATCTTGAGTTTCTTAGTGCACCTATGTCTAGATATCTGGGGTCTATTCCTTTATTCACAAGGTCTAGAATATATTTTACCTATACTAAAAGATTTATTATGAAACCTAGTCTTACATACAACTAGGGTAGGAGATAAAAAGTGTGTTAGTTAGTAAGATAGGATGGACATCCTCAACACCCCACTATGAAGAGAGTTTCCTAAATATCAATACTCTAAGGAGGGATCAAAACTGATGTAGTTATCCCCAACTAAGTGATAGTTAAAGGATGCTAGTATGATACTAGCCTTGAGTGTCATGAATGTGATTGAGACTATAAATCTAGAAAATCTAAGCTTAGGGCTACTATAAATGATAGTATGTAGAAGTAGGGCATAACAAGGATTGATAACCTTAATTGTGCTCAAATTATTTCATGTTTGAATGTGTATTTTGAATTTGATTTCCATCTAGTGGATAGAGGGATAAAATTCATATATACATATTATTTTATTACTTGTGTGAATGATAAAATATACATAGGTTAAACTTAGGAGACTTTAGTTTTGAAAAGATATTTATTTGTTAAAAGCCAGGGCAAAGGACATTAGCACCATTTTAGGGACACTGGCACCACATGGAGTGAGTTTCCTTTTTTATGATGCTAGTGTACAACTAGTAGATCATTAGGTATGAAGGGCCAAGATTAAGGAATGAGGGTTTAAGACTAATTTGGTGTTAACTAGGGATGTTCGTGGCCTACACAAAAGTTAGATAATTGTGATAATAGGCTCTAGGATAGGTCTAGGGATAAGCTAGGGATAGGTATTCTCAATTATCACTCTTATCACTTATATGCTAATTTTGGTTGATTACATTGTGTCACTTTTGGCAATAATAGAGATAATTGTAAGAAAATTTAGAATAAATTGGTGGTTTGATGTGAAAAGGTCAAAATACAACTTAATTTGACACAATTAAACATTTTTTACTTGAATTTGAAGATAATGGAGTGGTAGTTCATAAATGTGCCTAAAGTTATTTGCATTTACCTTGGTCAAAAGTAGATATGGTGTTTTAATGCAACTTTTGGCCTATAAGGGACCTAATTACAAGTAAAATCAATATAAAGGGATGGTAGGGTGTGCATGGGTAACCAATTCAACCTATGTTTCCACATTCACACCACTTTTTAATTAATTCAAATTCAATTGGAATTAGCATGCCTAAATATGCCCCAAATTATCTCTATTTACCCTAGTCACAAATGATTATGGTGTTGTGTCATTTTTTGGTCTATAAGGGGCCTAATAATCAATAAAATTAGCATTAAGGAGTGATTGGGTGTGAATTGGTTTTTAAAATTTAATTTTGACAAACTAAAAACTCTTATAAATGCTAGCAAGCAAACTATAAGGCCTCAAAACCTTAAAAATGACTATATGTTTACCTAAAATAGGCATCGATTGGCAAAAGTTATGCCTTTAAATTCTTAAGTTCAATACTAAAATCTTGAAAATGATTAAATACTAATGAGATTGGATTTTGATAAAATATCTCTTAATTTTAAGTCATACAACTATGAGACCAATTATATAAGATGTAGAGTGGCCCTAATTTCTTGTATTTACTAAAATAAATTTAAAGTATAAAAACATATAGTTAATATTCATTTTATTAACCCCCCTACCTTTTAATTGCTCACCTGTTTCAATTCTAAGTATTTATACTTTCATCTCTTATGAGTGTGTATGAGTTATAACATGTATGCATTTTGTTATGTGCAATTTTAAAAATGTTGGTTAGGATTCCCAATCCTAAGGCCTAGACCTAAAAACACAGTCAAATCCATGTTTTTGACTAAAAATAATAAAATCAAAATTTTATCATCATAAACACTATTAATTTCATCAAAACAATTTATAAAAATATTACTATGATGTTTATCGCACTCTCCTCTTTCCAAATATATGATTTTTTATTTTTTTAACTATTATAAGATTTCCATCTATGTTGATTTCTAAGTATGTCTTTTTTAGGCCACTTCATGCTGAAACTATACATGTTTATATATGTTTATGTATTATTTTTTAATCCAAATTCAAAAACAAATATGGTCACAAACTAGGCCTAATTCTATAAACATTTAAAAAAATGATTTCAAAATTTTTTAAGGTAATTAGGGGGGTTTCATGGTTGGCTATCCTTTTTTAATTTTTTTAGAATCTATGTACTTGTAAAATCAATTTCAAATATATATTCATTAATTTTTTTAAAAATAGGTCAAAAAATAGATAATTGAATCTGAATTTACACCAAAGAGTTTCAAATAATATTAAACAACACTAAAAAAATGAGGGGTTACACGACTAACTATCCAATCTATTTTTATAAAAAATAGGATTTCCATTTAAATTTTACATATTTGACCTACTTGTACTTCACCATTTTTATAAAAAAAGGTAGTTTGGAAACTAGACTCAAAATGCTACAATTCATGTTGTTATATCATCTCAAATATTCTATAGAAGTTGAGATTCCTTTCTTTTATTTAAAACATGTCCTTGGGCAGGCCTCTTTTTGTCCCCCAACTTTGTGTAATTACCCATTAATATTATACATAAGAAAAAAATCAAATATGTCAAAAGTTTCAAAAATATTCAAATATTCTAAAAATCCAAAAACATTCAAAAAAACAAAAATCAAGACTTAAGCATGACATGAGTTGTAGTTTACTTCTTTTCATATGTTATTTATCACATGTTTAGTAGATAGCATATTCTTTTTCAAACACACATGCATTTCATGATGTATATGAGTGTGATGCTCACCTTGGCCATTTTCACTTTAGGTGTTCAATTTGATTGGAAAAATAATCATCAAATTTCATAAATTCATTATTATAGATGCATAATATTTTACAAAAAGGGTCAAGGCCATACCTTTACAGTCTATTATAGCAAAGGATATATGTCACTTTTTGATGACATGTTATTTCATGATTCAAACTACCATCATTTATTGTAATAGATAATGGACCATCCTTAAAAAA
The DNA here is from genome assembly GCA_037957365.1 of Torreya grandis. NCBI lineage: Eukaryota > Viridiplantae > Streptophyta > Pinopsida > Cupressales > Taxaceae > Torreya > Torreya grandis. Next base: position 201,790 of record JARHVA010007526.1, on the reverse strand, counting down.
ATAGTTAAGCGATTATGTACTAAGTTCAAGATTTGTCATACTTTTGCTACTCCATATTACCCACAAGGAAATAGGCAAGCATAAAGTGATAAATAAGACAATCATCAAAATTTTAAACAAAATAGTTTCCAAACATGGCAAACTGCATAATCTTATCATCTATGCACTTTTAAAATGTTATACAAGTGTGTGTACACCAAAAATGGTTATACGTTACTATCTTATTTATGGAATGGAAGTAGTACTCCCTATAGAGTTTTAAATTCCTTCAATATGGGTCTCCCCAAAATAAATCAGTAAGGATAATGAGTATTGGAGAAAATAATTACATAAATTATAAATGCGTAATGACAAGTGTATACAAGCTATCGAACATAACAAATTTTATCATTATTGTATCAAAAGAGCATATGAAAATAATATTTGCAATCATGGTTCAAAATTGGGGATTTAGTTATAAAAGACAATCAAAAAAATACTAATGAAAATAGAGAAACTATAGGTAAATTCAAACCTAATTGGTTGGGTACATTTTTGGTTATAGAAAAGGTGGGTACATGAGATTATCATTTGGATATACTTGAAAGAAAACTTATGAATAACCCTAAAAACATCATGCACTTGTGTTAATAATATACATAAGAAAAAAAAAAATATGTCAATAAATTAAAAAACATTCAAATATTTTGAAGATCTAAACACATTCAAAATGCTTTCAAAAAATCAAAAATCAAGACTTGAGTATGATGTGATTTGTTAGTTTACTTCTTTATGTATGTTATTTATCACATGTTTGGTATATAACATATTTTTTTCAAACACACATGCATTTCATGAGGTATATGAGTGTGATGTAGGACATACATAACTACATAGATTCTTAGGTCTTAGGTGTGTGATTCCCTTTTACCCAGTAGTCATGCCTATGTTGTGGGCATCTTGTTTTATAAGTTACATTATACTAGGATATATCTATTTATGACCTTAAATTCCATGTTTAGCTACATATATTACAATTATCTTACTAGTTACCCATATTTTACTTTTTTCTACATGAATATGTTACTTTATTATGATATGAAATTAATACATATGGATAGTGTAAACTAGTTTTCACTATTTCTATGATCCTTCGATATTGTTTGATTTTTTTCATGATATGCTAAACATTATTTACTTATTTTGTGTGAATTTTGAAAAAAATTAACATGTCCACTACTTATGGACCTTATCCCTATGTGTGTAGTTTTTTTTGGGTTTATGCAACATTTGAACATATCCATTACTTATGGCCCTTGGCCCTATGTGTGCAATTTTTGGGTTATTTTCCTTTAGTGCAACATTAATTTATTTAGTAATTCATACAAATATGATAATAGATAAAACTAAATAGCATGATAGCTTCTGATGTGATAATTCCTCTCTCATGCTCACCCAAAGTGCATGGCTTAAGACTAGTTCCCATCAGTTTTGTCATGTGATGGTATACACATTGGTCTTTCTATACTAAGGTGATTGAATAGGAAATTATTTATAATTAACATTGTCATAGTTAAGATATCTCATACCATGAAATCATTCCATATTTAAAGTATTTATCACAAGAAGGATTCAAATGAATAAAAATAATATTATTGCCAACAATTCCATAACAAATTTACATGTATTTCAATCAGTATAAGTATTCCATTTATTCATGTCAATGGTCACCATACATAGGTTTTGATGTGTATCAAAAAGATACACTCAATATTAAATTTATCATTAGACAACAATCACTAACAACATCAACAATGATATTCTAAAGTAAAACTAGGGGTATTTATACATGATTCTACCCTAATCATTTAGTTATAGCATTAACATAAAACTAATGACTTGCCAATAACCATTAATAAAGAATGATTTTTAGTGTATTATTGCATTTAATTATTTTATATTTGGGCCTAAATACCCCCGCATATCCATTATATGCTAGATATAAAATGTCATGTACCTATCTTCTCATGGTCTAGTGTAAGATCCATGCTTGACTCATTCTCTTATGATGTTCATGCAAACTATTTCATTAATTGCTTCTACCTTACATGCCATTTTATAATTCATACACTAGTTTATTGACTCTTTTACCTTTGGTTCCCCTATTTTTCTTAAATCCTTGTTCTTTGCATCTTACTTATTTTGTTCCAAGGTCTTCTACACCTTGGATTGCTTTCACACCCAGGTTTACTTATGTGCTTAAGTTTACTATGGTCCAACATCACTGCACACTAAGCCAATAGTCTATCCCAGACTATGTTCCCTCTTCAAGTCCCTTAGACATAAATAAGCTAGGTCCTTCTTGATCAACCTATCTCTTGACCTCCTCCAAATGATATAACATAGTTTGTAGCTTGAAGGTAATCTCTTATACTTCAATTATGATCTATTTGGTCTCTTTAAGTTACTTTAAAAAATCATCTGCATGAGTTTTCAAATGTTCAAGTGATGAAGTAACATCCTTATGAATGTCCTCAAAAATTTTGACCTCTATTAAAACCTATCCTTGAAGTGCCATAAAACTAGTGTTAATCTCTTGATGATGAGTGTTTATTATAGTTTTGAGTGCCTCCACATCTTGAAATTCTTTGGTGTGATGCACTCTATCCCTTATTATAATTTCATTCTCAACCAACTATTAGCATTGGTGTTCCTCTAGCTGAAGCCTAGATTCCAAAACTTTATCAGGCCACACTAATCTAATAAAAACCCCTTCTATTTAGGGAATCAATGGTACCCACTCAGCCAAAAAATATTTCATGGTTCTATGGATTATTTAAAATTCTTTATGGCCCAAGTTTATTCATGTTGGGGGTTGACCTAGTCTTTGAATTTTTGTAATAATAGGTTTACCAAGGTCTCCATCTTGTTAATAGGTTCACCAGTAAGAGGCATTCCATTAATAAATGTTAGATCTTGTTGAAAAATTAATTTACACAGTTTTAAAGTCATTACTTGAGTTGTCATCACTTTTTCCAACTAGCACTTGAGTTCATTTAACTCATATTCAATGTTTATTCTTTTAACAAATTCATTTTGATACAAGGCAATGCCTTTTTGATATTTTTACTAAATTTTATCAACATCATAGCTTTATAGCACACTCTACCATGAGATCGTAAGAGCCAACTTAATCAAGGTCACTCTTACCAGGGCTGGTATGCTTCCAAAATCTCTATCCCTTTTGATATTAAATTAATGCTAGCTAATAAATTCTCAAATTGGTGATACTCATTAAATACATCCATATAAAATGAGAACTCACGTTAGATTTAATTTGAAACATCATCCTTGGTAAAATATCTCCACATATATAACTGTTCCTCATGGATGTTCTACTAGACATATCCTCAAATAAAGAGGACATCATCATTATTATCTTGTTATTGTGATAGCTTCTTAGTAGGCCCCTTTCCCTTTTTTTTGACCTTACTCTAGGATCTTGACATATAAATCACTCTATTTTTGGGAACTTGAACCATCCTCCTAGTCCCTAGTCCCTACTATTTCCCATTTATTTATCCCATCTTCACTAATGGGACTTTCAATGTCTAAATGTGGATCATTATGGGAAGACTCTTCTTTATGTGTTGGAGTTTCCTCTTCAAGTTTGGGGGTGGTTTCCTTGGATTATTTTTCAAGATATGGTGGAGGATTCATCACCATTTGTTTTGACACCCCAATACTTCATTCATAATGTGAACTAGGAATTTGACATAGAGGGGAGGTTAGTTTTGTGTCAGTCTCATAAAATAAATGAAATGAACACACTAAATTCCTAACACCTCTAGACTATACACTAGGGAGATCTTAGTAACAAAAATTAAATTAAATCACAATAAAAACATAAAAGACAACTCTTTTACCTTCCATGGAGCTCCAAATGTATTTTTTGAGTGGCACTTAGATTGTGCATCAAGAAGTCTTTGATAAAGGATCTTGCTTGGATCCTTCTCTCATTGGCATCTTGGCTTTTTGATTATTGTTTGGCTTAATATTTGGGCATAGTAACATTATTTTCTAATCATTTAGGCATTATAACACTACATCAAAGAGGTTTTTAAATATATTTGAGTATAATAACTTTACACTAAAATAGCTTGAAAACTAATAGGTATGGCCTTGTATTAGCCTTAAGAATTAACTCTCACCCAAGGTGAGTTAAGGTTGAGTTTAGGCTTGGAATGGGTTCAAACTAACCCTTGGTGAGTTAAAACTAACTCTATTAGAGTTAATAGTTTTCAATTAATTATGATTTGTAATTACTATCCATGGCTCTCAAATTAGATATTTTATGATATTTTCAAAGAGCTTGACAACTCATAGAGGCAATGATGAAAGGCTAGGATATTTTGAATTTAATTTTTTAAATGTTCATTAATTTCAAATGGATAATTCAACTAGGCATTTAATATTTTTTAATTTTTTAATTGATTTTGATTATCATTTTAGCCCATTCAATATTTAATTCAAGTGTGTAAGTGAAATAGGTCCATAAGCCAAATTGATAGTTGTGATGTTGTAAGGTGATTAGATATGAATATGTAATAATGTGTTATTACATATGATATAATACCCTAATTAGGTATGTCTCAACATGATTCTAATTTTTTATGAATGATACATAGGCAAATTTGGGAAGTTTAGTGATTCCTAGGCTTAAGTTACAATGGTTGGTAGTAATCAATCTAAAGTTTGATTGAAGGCTAGTTTGGCCAATTTTAGTTGTCTACAATTTTCCCCTATTTGGGAAGACATTACAATATATAGGCATAGTAACATTTTCTCAAAGAATGAAAAGGTCTTGTATGCCTATGACTTTAATGGCATGGATGAGCTCTAGATTCCCCCTTAAGGGAGTGGTCAACAAAAAGGGTCGATGATCGATCCCTCAAAAGTAGGAAACAATGGGACCAAAAAGATAAAATGGGTTAAAAAATATTGATTTTCTTAAAGGCAGTTATAATTAATGTAATATAGAACTACCATAGTTGGGCAAGCAAACAAGATGATTTTCCCATAGGTATTTATAATCATCATCATAGGTAGGACAAAAAAGGTAATGAATTACCCAAATGTGGTTATAATCATTGAAAGAGGATTAGGGTAACAAGAGAATTATTTGCCCAAAGGTGGTTCGAATGATTAAAAAGAAAATAATGATTTTCCCATAGAAAATTAAAATCATGGGTAGAATAAAAACATGCGCAAAGGTGGTTGTAATCATTATCATAATGAATATGTGTTCCAAGTGGGTAGAAGAAATATAATGATTTTCCTAAATTAAATTATAATCATTAACCTTCAAATGGATCAAAACACCATGATTTACCCATAAGTGGGTATAATCATAGGCTCTATGGGTGGTATGATACACAATGATTTGCCCAAAGGTATTTATAATCATTGGTACCCTGAGGATGGCAAATTGGTATAGAAGAGAAAGATAAATTTAGGTAACCTACTAGTACGAAGATGCATGTATTAACTAGAAAGGATTAAAATGTAGTCATTATTTAATTACTCTATATTTGAGACATGATTTGGGTAGATTGGGAATCTTTTAGGTGCCAAATAGATATATCATGGCCACATTTCTTGTAATACTTCTCTATCTTATTTTTGTTTTAGTATGTGATGGTATGCATCATGATAGAATCACCATGATAACTTAGATGAAATATGCATAAGGACTAACATGCAATCCAATAAATAATTGAAATCAATGTACCAATGATTAAAACCATGATGATAATGTTAACATATGAATATGGATGTATTCAAGAATAATGTGCAAGGAATCACCTAGTGAATGCACATAGACTAAATCCAGGCATAAGAAAAAATCAAACAAATAGAAACACAAAAGAAGAAATAAAAAGGCATAAAATAAAATAATAAAAATAAACTAAAATGAACATATCAATAGTTAATCAAAATGTTAGCACAAATTGAGGACAAAAAATTCAATCAAAAAATGCCCTTAGACTATAGGAGATGATGAAAGAAATAAACAAAATGGGGGGAATAGAAGAAAAGGAAGGGGGTAGCCGAGCTAACTTTAGATACACTAGGAAAGTGGACACTACCTACATAGTTTCATGAATGCAAGGTCCAACATAAACTTTAAGATAAATATATAAAATAAAAATTATGACCAAGAAAACATGATTGTGTTATATAAGAATATGGGAATGGGCTCACAAAATGGTGAGAGCATGGAACATTAGGCCAATAAGGATGGGGAAACTAAATGACAAGTGGTTTCTTATGATATAGATAGGGATCCAAAAATCCTTAAGGAAAAGAAGTGGTTAATTGTTAGGATATTTTAGATCTATTTACAAATGTTTTTGGAATTTTTGGATCTCCTCAACTCAATGGAAGATTATGAGATATGAAATAGTCTAAGCTCACAAAATGGTGAAAGCATTCAAACTTAAAGTTGCTTACAAATTGGTGAGAACATGGCTAAGGGTGACTGAGCTAACCTCAACGTGAATCGAGCACTACCTACATAGTCCCATTAGGACTTAAGTCACTATAATTTTGCCCTATAGTAAAGGAATCTGACTAGGTAGCAGTAAATTCATAAATGAGTCAATGTAGGAAAATGACACAGGACATAAGAATGGCAAGGTGGTACTTCAAGGTATGATAAAGGTGTTATTCCTAATTTTCCCATAGGCCATTATAATTAGGAAATAATGGAATAAGTTAATGATACTAAATTTCTCATAGGTGGTTATAATTAGTAGCATGATAGTAGGACTCTGATTTCTTAAAGGCGGTTATAATTAGTATTAATTAAGTGGAATAAATTAATGAATGAAGGATGCAACTGCCAAACCACTATCATACTGGTGAAAAATATGGACTCTATCCAGAATATTGAATCAACTAATAAAAATTGATATGAATTCCCTCACTAAAAGTGCATGTGAAACCAATTTGAATGGAACTCAGGTCAAAGGGGTTGGGAATTGAGTGTATAAACAACTTTTGTCAATAGGAAAGGTATGGTAGAATGGTATATGGTATGGTATAAATAAGAATGTTGATATAATGGTACAAAAAAATGGGCCTCATAGACAATACCTTAGGTCTCTTAAGTGAATTAATGTTTAAGGTATATAATGTTCATTGGCTCATCAAGTTCATCCTCATATGGTGTAATGAGCCTATATGCTCTGTAGCCATAGTTTTCAATAATCATGTATGGGCCTATCTAGTTAGGTTAGAAATTTCCCTTGTGTTTCTTCTTGACTATGGTATTCTATTGATTTTGTTTGAGAACAAGATCACCAAGATCAATTTTTTTATGTTTGACTCATTGGTTATAGTGGCCATGGAGCTAGTTCTAGTATACTTGAAGGCTATATACTATGACCATGCATTTTTAATCAAGTAACTCAAATTCTTACAAGTGAGCTAATCGGTAAACTTCATCATTTATAACATGTTTGAGAAAGATGCACAAAGAAGGTAAATCAACCTCAATGGGAAGAATGGACTTAGTATCATAAACAAGGGAATATGAAGTGGCTCTATTAAGGTATGGTAATTAGTGAGATATACTAGAGGATGATAAATATTTGGAGGTACAAATCATGGTTGACATCATTGACAATATTTTTAAGGATTTTGACAATGGTTTTGTTGGAAGCTTTTGCATGGCCATTACCTTATAGGTAATAAGCGGTATAAAAATGTTGAGTAATGTTGTACTTGACACATAGTGATTTAACATCCTTATTCTTAAATAATATGAAATTATTAGATATAATATTGGAAGGGATACCATAGTGGTAGATGAGATGGCTAAATATGAATTTGGAAATCTATTTTCTAGTCACGTAAGTGATGGGTATATCTTTAACCCACTTAGTGAAATATTTAGTAGTGATTATGATGTGTTTATGGACATCAGATGAGGTTGGGTTAACCTTCCCAATGAGATTCAAGGCCCAAGTGGAAAATGTCCATGGCATAAGCATTGGTTTATGTGTTTTGGTAGGGGCATGAATTAGATTGGCATACCTTTGACATTTGTCACACTTTTTAACATATGTAGTTGCATCTGCATCCATAGTTGGCCAATAATACCTAGTATATAAGATCTATTTAGATAGGATGTCCCTACTTATGTGGGATCCACACACTCCTTCATGAACTTATCATAATGCTAATGTTGATTATACTAAATTTAAATAATGAATCAGAGTTCCATCAAAGCTATGGTGGTAAAGGGTTGGTCTAAGTAAGGTATAACATGCAACTTGGTGGGTAAAGGCATTTTATTGTTTGCATGATAGGTCTAGTGTTATAATGTGGTCATGAAGGTAGGTAAAAAGGTCTAAATACCATATAGAGATGAGACAAACAGTATCATAAATCATTATGATAGATGAAGGTTCATGACTTGGCACTAAAATATTTTTAATGAGGAACTAATATTCTTTTGCCTTATCGGTATGATAGATCAAAGAGCTAATGGTGTCCTTGGAATCCATTGTTCTATTACTATCCCATGGTATGTGTTCAAATTGTACATTGATAATCTATTGTTTAAGAGTGTTAATCATGGCCTTGTATGGCACTAACTTGTCATATTTGGTCTACAAGTGGTCTATAACCTAATTGATGATTAATTGAGAATCACCATAAACCTTGAGATGTTTTATATTCCATTATAATGCTTGGTGAAGTCATGTGATGATTGATTCACATTCAAACATGTTTTAGATTATGGTAAAAACAAGTTTTGAAGGGACCCCAAAACCCTGATACAAGGAAAGAAAGATGAAGCATATACGACCACAGGGAAAACCTAAAAAACTACTACAGAGAAGTAGCAAGAACAGGTTTTATATGGACCTGAAACCACCAGAAAGACCACAAGTCAAAACCCAAGTTTTACATAGACCGGGCTACACCATAGATAAAAGATTATGAAAAACTAGGAAACAAGACTAGATAACACAACCAACTAGAAAAACCAGACTATTCTTCTAGTTCCAAAATCATTTTCACTACTTCTTTACCTTTCACAGTAGTATCCTGAATGGAAGTAGTCGCTGACATGGCTCCCTCTTGCATAGCTTTCTTTCTTGAGCTCTGTCTCATCCTTTTGCTAGGCCCCTCTAAGGATTTGATCTCCTCATTAGCTATTTTTCCAATATTAATAGCTACAACACATATGTTAGATGTAACTTCCTCCATTTTCATTATGCTCTCCTTGATGAGTTCCCTTAGGTTATTCTCATAGTCTTTGAGCTTGATGGGGATGTCTCTCATCTATTTTTCCATGTTATTGATTTTGTTCCAAACTGCCTTCTGGTTGTCTTCCATCATTTCCATTTTCCTTTTGAGATCCATTATCTCCTTAAACATCCATGAATCGAGTTGGAGGATAGCCTCTGCTTTGCAATAAACCCATCTCGTAGGTGTGTGCCTTCCATCGTTCTGCCTTTTATCACTCCACTCTTCTGTATTCTTATTAGGACTGTTCCCACCTTCTTCAAAGTGATCCTCTCTTCCCCTTTGATTTTGTTCCTTCATTTCAGCTTGAACTTCCAGGTCTGTTTCTTAGTTGTCAACCTAAACTATGTTTTCCCTCTCATTTATCGAAACAAGGTCCTCAACAGGGTCATCCAGGACTTTATCATCCTCAAACACTTGTTGGTTTTCCTTAGAGTCATCTTCACTATTTTCAGACTCCTCTATGTTGACTCCTTCTTTCTCATTCTTCTCTTGAACTTCTTCTTCCTCGTTGGAACTTGTATTCCTGCTTTCTGTTCCTCCCTCTTCCTCCAAGCTTTCCTCCCTAGACTTATCAGTTCTCTCCCACTCTATGTCCTCATCAACATTCAAACATGTTGTTATTACAAGGAAATATGATACATAATGATTTAGAGATGAGATCCCTTTATGGTATAATTAACAATAGGCCTACCCCCGATCCATGTGTTTTCAATGATCCATCAAAATAAAACTTCCAATGCTACTCCTCAAGAGGTATTTTAATGGTGGTCATAATGGACTCATCTAGGAATTGGAATGTTAGAGTTTTGGAATTTACAAGATCTATTTTAGCAAGCTAATTTGTAAGTACTTGTCCCTTGTTGGCCTTTCAATTAAAGTATTATATCTCAAACTCACTAATAAGCATGATCCATTTAGCCAAGAAGCTTTGTAAAGCTATCTTGGAGAGTAAATACTTGATCGGATCTACTTTTGAAATAATTATGGTCTTGTTATTTAACATGTAATGTTATATTTTCTAAGCTATAAAGACCATATCTAGACAAGTTTTTTTAATGGGTGTATAATTATGTTCATGCACAACCAATGTACATCTTAGATAGTACACAACATGTTATTTTCCATTGTCATCATGGTAATCTAGAAGTGGCCTTAGGTCTTTATCTATGATAGATAGATACAATAAGAATGAATTTCCTAACATAGGTGGCAAAAAAATAGGTGGATTTACAAGATAATCCTTTAAATACTAAAAAGATTTTTGGCATTCGTCATCCCAATGAAACATGACACCTTTATTAATAAAGTATGTAAATGGATGGCATTTATTAGCCAACTAAAAAATGAAGTTTCTGATAGATTGAATCTTTCCCTACAAACTATGGAGCTACTTCAAATTAGAAGGTGGTGTCATCTCAGTAATGTCTTGTACTTTAGCTAGATTGACTTCAATGCCTTGGTGTAACATGATGAAGCCTAAAACTTTTTTAGAAGTAAATCCAAAAACACACTTCTTAGGATTGATTCTAACTTTGTATTCATGTAGCCTCTCAAAAATATTTCATAGTGTAACTAGATGATCAGTTCTAGTATTATATTTTCCTAGTATGTCATCGATGTAGTCTTAAACAATTAAATGTATCATATCATGAAATATGATGGTCATGTATCTTTGGTATGTGGCCCTAGCATTATTGATACCAAACAACATAACATGATAATAAAACATTCCCCATGAAGTGGTGAATGTTTTTCTATGTTGCTCTTCTGGTGCAATCCTAATCTAGTTGTATTTTGAAAATACATCCATTAGTGAAAGCATTTTGTACCCAATTGTGGATTCAACTATCATGTCAATGTTTGGCAAAGGAAAGTCATCCTTGGGGTAGGCCTTATTTATATTTTTAAAATCAGTGTAGATTATGATTCTTTCTAGCTTCTAACTAATTGGCACAACATTTAATATCCACTCTGAATAGTCAATTGGTCAAATACATCTCGCTTCTAAGAGTTTTACCAACTCTTTATTTACTAATACAAAAATGTGAGGATGCATCTTGTGTAATTTATTCTTCATAGGTTTATCATCAAGATATACAACAAGGTGGTGTATAAGGCAGGGTCCAAACCTAGTATATGTTGAAGTAAATATTCCAAAAAATTAACTCAAAATGGTTCTAAAGATGTCATGTTCCTCTTTAGTGAGGTATGCACCTAATTTTATCCATTTTGGGTCATGTGAAGTCCTGATGTTGAATTCTATAGTGTCCTCTACAAGAATATTTGAACTATCTTCCAGAATGGTTGGAAATGATTAAAATTGGCCTAAAATGACAAAGTCCTCTATTTGGATTGGCTCTTAAATTTTCCCTAGGCAAGACAAATCAGAATCTCCCAATGGTAAGTATGGACATGTGATAAAAATTATTCAAAACTCTTGAATAATTCAGTTGAAGGCATGTTGTTCTTTAAAACTGAACTTAGACCCATGGTCAAGTTCATCATTGGTGGTCTCCTGAGCTATGTTTGAGGAAGGTTGAACACCCATAGATAATGATGCCTAAAACAAGTTTTCACCATAAGATTGGCCTTTCTCTTTACTTTACCCTATTATAAAATTACCTCAAAGAGGTTTTCACTTTTTGACCTCAATGTTTTATTTAATTATTTTTGGCTAAGCATGTTCACCCATTCTCCAAAATAAGCTATAAGATCCAATTTAATATAGAACCCTTGTTTATGGTCTCCCAATGGAACATTATCTCTTAGGCCTAGAAAATCACAAAATGTTTCATCATTTTCAAACTTGTCTACAGGCACTATGGATTCTTGTTAGCCCTAGGATATAAGTTGTGGGTGATAAAGAGGAAGAATATTGTGGTGAATAACTAGTCTAAGGGTATAAATGGCATGAGTGTCGAATAGATTAGTATTGACTAGGTCTTCATTAGGGTTGTGATTAGACTCTACTTCACTTTTATCATTATCATCACTAGTCATTAGCATTGGAGCATAAATAAGATACGTGGAATCACCCCTAGGTGGTTTAAATCCAAGACTATGGGTTCCTTTGTACAAAGTCATAGATATTGGCTTTAGTGTTCCTTGTTGATTTGGCTCAAGACCTCCTCCCTCATAGGTGTGCTTCTCTATGATCATATTAATAATGGGGTATTTAGCATTTTTATAACAATCAACTAGTTTGTCATTATATAACCAAGATTCATCATCTACAAGTGGGTCTTATTCTTGGCCAATGTGAAAATGATATGAGCTAGACTATCCATTTTTCCTTTTCCCTTCCATTACCATTCCATGTAATATGGAATTTATTTAGGTCTTATATAGGACTTGGGGTTATGTGGAAGTTTGGTAATGTGGAATGTATCATGGGTCAAATATTATCCTAAGCCATTGGTTGTGATGGTAAAATTATTGGATATTTCAAGAAGTGGCATGTGGGAAGATGAATCAAGGGTATCTAGGTCAATACAATTATCCTCTGACATGTTAACAAGTATTTATTTCCTTTTTTCCTTCATGGGAATGGGGTCTAAGCTAAAATGGTAGTTATATATTTCATACTCGACCTATAAATGTTTAAAATATTTATAGGGATGCAAATATCTATGAATGGTGACCTCCATGCCAAAATGAGATAATTTGAGACATTGGTGTAATGTTGAAGGGATTTCATGAATTTCATGTATCTAAGGTCTACCCAATAGCAAATTATATGATAGGTCTAGGTCTAACACATGATAAAGTATATCATGGGTTAAAGGCCCAATGATAGTTGACAGGTTAATAGTGTATTGTGATTCCCATTATTCATTATCATAGGCCTTAGTAGTGATATTTTATAGTTGGCGGTTGGTTTTTATGTATATGAGATGCTTGATTAACTTTAGAGACACAATATTTAGGACTGGTCCATTATCTATGAGGAGACACTTTAATTTGTAATGCATTATGACAACTTTAATGTAAAATGGATTGTTATGAAGAGGACCAAGAGATAACATATCACTTTGGTCAAAGGTTAATTCTTGGTCTAGGGATAGATGTCCAACCAAATCTTGAAATTTTTTTGGGCTTATGTCTTTTGGAACTTGTGATTGGCATATGAACTTTGTTAAGATGTTCTTGTAGATAGTTGACATATTTAACAAATCCAAAATGCAAATTTGTGTAGGCATACTTTGAAGTTATTCCATAATATCAAACATCTCTTCCTTCATAGTGGTAAATGGCTTGTTCTTATCTAGAATGGTGTGTTGGATAGGTGTAGTGGTAGATGGTTGTGGGCCTAAAATGGTAAACTTTGGCTACTGAGTTATGATTGCACAATCAGGATTAGAGATAGGACCATTGTTGTTAGTAAATGATGGTGGAGGGGGTCAAGATAGGATAAGTATTAATTTTTGGTCCACTTGTATGTGGTCATGAGGCAATGATGAGATATTGGTATAAGGTCCAAAAGTATTAATCCCTACTTGTTGGTACACCTGTATATGGTCCTAGGTTGAGGAAGGATCACTGGCATAGGTTTATTGATTAGAATTGGTTAGTAGTGGTCCTATTCAAATATCACTTGTTCTTGGATTGATGGAGATGGTGAAAATGCAACTTCTTATAATATAACCTACAACTTTGTTGTAGTCATATGCAATTATGTGGTAAGTCTATTGGGTATTAAAAAAAATTTGGCCTTGGTTTTGTCCATTTGGTGGAAATTTTTATTTTTGGTTGTGGTATTTTTATTGTTATCTTGATCATTGATACTATTGTTATTATTGTTTTGGCCTTTGTTTCTATTAGTTGTTATTATTTTGTGGGAAATGGTTTTTATAAATACCTAGGTTTTGATTAGATGTAGATGCTCTATTATCCAATTTTATGTCCCCATTTTACAACATATTCTCAATAAGGTGATTGATATTCACACAATGGCATAAATTATGTCCATTAATCTGATGGTATTCACATAATTCTTTTTATTAGTATTAGTTTGGGTAAGGGATGCCCTTAAGATAAGGCTTTGAAATCAGCCAACTAATTAGATTAGCGATATCTAAATTGAAAAATATGACTTGAATGGTCTCTCTAAAGTCACTAAATACATGATGACTAGGCACATTCCTCCTTAAAGGAGGGGTTTATAAAGGGAAAAATTGTTGTGCTTGTTGAGCTGGTCTAGGCTAATATGAAGGTTATGCTTTCTAAAGAGATTATTGGTGAGGATTAATTTATATTTGTATCTTTGACTGAGAAGATGGTTTTTAGACAATTTAGACATGTTAAAACTTGATTATTCCATTTTCAACAACATTATTGTTGTGGTTAAACTGCATGGATTTTTCATAATTACTAGTTTGGGCTGGTGTTGATGCTTGTGCTTGGACTTGGTTGTGGTTCTAATTCTGACCATTTCCTTATTTTTTATTTTGATTTTGATTAGAAATGTAATCTTGATAATCCCCTTATTAATAAGGTATTTTTAGATTAGTAAAACTTTATCAATGATTTCCTTGAAATTTTACACACATTTTAGCTTTAAGTGGTAGGATATCTCACTATGAAATTTCTGAGTAAACACAGTGGCTAATTATTTATATAGTAAGCTATGGGTGAAGTGGCTATCAAGTGCTTTCCATTGCTATAGATATATTATGAAACTTTCACTAGCCTTTTATTTGGCTTTAGTTAAATCTACCAAGGAAATATCATGTTTGAGATTGTAGGAGAAATACTACACAAATTTATCTAAAACATCATCAAAATTAGATAATGAGTTCTTAGACAATTTTAGGAATGACTCCAAATCATATCCTTCTATACTTTGAGGAAAAAAATTAGGGGATATATGTCACTGTAAGCCACTAGATGGAAATCAATAAAGAATTCAATTAAATGGGCATTATGGTCTCCTTTACCCTTGTATTTGTCAAATTTTGATGGTTCATACCCTGGAGGAAATGGTATTTACAAATAATTCATGTTGAATGGGTAGTAACACACTTCATCCAACTTAAACTTCTTGGTCTACTTCTTGGCTTGTATAGCAGTAATTGCATCCTTCATTTGTTGCACTTCTTGTGCCAAGTAACTAGATGGTACACTGGCCTAAGGTGGAGATTGGGTGGTCAAAGTTGGATTAAATTTATTGGGGTATAGTGGAAGCATGGTTTATTATTTAATGTTGGTTTATTTATGGAATTGACTATGAATATGTATCTATATATTAAGATGAGCTTGTTGAAATTACATGCATTGAGGTGTGATATTATGGTTTAGATTTAGTATATAGGCCGGGTTTTATGGGAAGTATGGTTGGGATGGAAGGATATGGCTTTGGGTGAAGTATTATTCTTTCTAAGGTTGAGTACAATATTGCTAATAATTATTCAACCCTATTTAAATAAGAGGACCTTATTGTGAAACAAATCCTTGCCATTGAATTTGTGGCATGTTTGGAATGAAAGATAATTATTACCTAATTGGTACTTGATGAATAGTATCACATATTGTTTGTGTGAAGACATTTTTTGAAGTAGAAGATTATTGCTTACTCTATATTTTTTATTGTCCCATAAACACATTATTGATTAGACAATGTTTGTGAAAGCATGTTGGTTTGTGACTAAAGAGGTATACTTATCACTACCTAATGAAGTGGAACATTGGTTACCCCATGTTGAGGTGGTATATTTTTTGATCTATAATGCATTGTTATAATAGATTCTGCCTATTTTTTTGGAATGTTATTCATCACTTATTATGGTGGAGTAACATTCATCATGTTTTATTTAGGCAAGTCACTAGTTTGCATTTGACTACTTAATCTTTTCAGTTGCATGCTTGAAGAAGTAGTTAGTTGAGGATTAGAGGTAGCTTGTTGTGGTAGGGAGGTAGAATTTATTGCTCCCTATGGTTGTGAACCAATCATGGTGTTAACTAAATTCACTTGTTATGGACTGATGTTTTGTGTAGTTAAACCACAATGGCCTAGGTTGGATGATGCTTGTGAGTTATTTATTATGTTTGGAATATCTATCTACATAAAAGCATTAGACACTTCTTATATAGCAAGGACACTGAACATGTCTTTAAATGAAGTGATTTGTGTGAATGGGTCTATACCCAAATTATCCTAGCCTATCAATTCAATTAATACTCCTATTAAAGGAGTTAGCTTGATAAATGAAGCATTTGGCATGGTCATGTTATTGAAATTAAGAATTAAATTAAAGTAGGTCTAATATTTTGTCTAGATTTGTATAAAATGGGCCTTCATGAGGCCTTTTCTTATGATAAACATACATGGGTCTTGATATGGAATCAACATGAGAGCTTTAGGATTGATTGAAGAGGCATGTTTGATTATTTGATTATAAGGCATGTTATAAGGAACTCTAACTAGACTAGGCAAGTTTCATGGTGAAAGTCTATAGGAAACTTGGACCCTACCTATGTCGATATAATTAAAAATTTATCCTTATTTTCAATAATTTTATGATCAAACAAATAGGTATCATATGCTAGCTAGGTACTGTGTTGTTTGTTCTTGGTACTGCTTTGAGTATGGAGGCATGTTAAACAAATAGTGAGCTAAAGGATCTTGAATTTTTTCCATATATTTATTTTTGTAATGAGCATAAGGATCCATCTCATAAACTACATCATCACCTTAAGGGTCTGAATAAAGTCTTCTTGTGTGATCACATTATCATATCCTAGATTATGCATGGCTTTGTTATGAGCATAATGAGACATATTCAAATCAATGATGAATGTTTCATGAAAAGGATTAGTGTTTTAAAGAATCTTAAAATAATTTATAAAGGACAAATGGTTCAAACTTGGCCTAACTTGGTATAAAATTGGAGTTGTATCTTGAAATGGTCTATTCTAAAATTTGGTACAAAATAGTTTAACGTCAAATGTCTAACATCAACTGTCTTACAAAAAAAGGTCAAGTGGTTGAATAAAAAATGGAATTACAAATTATAAGTGCAAAGTGTTTCAAAAAATTATAATCTAATAAAATAAAAGTTTCTAAGTATTACATAGAAGGAATAAAAGCTAGGCTCAAAATAGGCATGTGTTAGGTCTTTTGAAAAAGGCACAAAAGATAAACTTTAAACAAAATAAGGTATGTGATTTAATCTAAAAATTTTGAGTTACTTTGGTATTAACTATGCATTAGGATTTAAACATGAACTTGGTCAATTGGCATAAGGCATTAAACTCTAACCATATGGAAGATAGACTATTTCTCCCAAATCTAGGCACAAACAATAGTTTTTAAATTGAATAAAGAATTAACCTAAGTTGCACAACCTAAAAGAGAAAGATTGATGTCTAGTAAAAAAATACACAAGGCATAGGTAAAAATAAATCAATGTTTATATTTGAACTTATCAAGGCTAATTTCAAACTTAACTTAGGAAAACTAGGTTTGTTTGAACAAACAACAAGCTAGACAAGAATGAACAATATAATGGGGCACTAGGTAAAGATATCAAAAGTCACATGTGACTTTGGTTTTAAAATTTGAGTTTTGTAACATAAGGTAAACAAGTATTTGATATGATTCAAGAAATATAATGACATTATCACACTTTAAAGATATGATGAATGGTTTATTTCAATACTTAAAGGCATAAGATTCAAAATAAATTAGGCAGCATAACGGCACCCTTTTCAATCAAATGACACACACAAAAAAAGGTTGATAAAAAGAATAAGGCAAATGTATGATGTAAAATGGGTAGTGTCATTACTCCTTAGACAAAAGAGTGATGTATAAACAAAACTCATTTTGACATGGTAACATAGACAAAAATAGATAGTTTGACTCAATACCATGCAAGAAAGGATAAAATGACATAAACACCTAAGTGTAACATCCTAAATCCTAAAATTAACAAGGTTACATAATATTTTAAAATTACATCAATATAATCACTCTTTAGAGGATTTTAATTGTTAATCTAAATCTTAGGGTTTTTAGGCCCCCTCTTCCCTTAAGATTTTATACTACAACATAGAACTTCAGGATACTTGCCATGCATCAATAGTATGTTCATGGCAATGGGTTTATTTTAAACTATTAATTTTCACACATTTATATATGGTCCCAAGTGTGGATAACAAAATATATTCTCACATTAATTGTATATTCATAAATTGGCTTGTTATGATAATGTCGTGTCCCTTTCACAACCACTACATCCATCTCTTGCTTAGTATAGTGTGATGTCTGAGTTGATCATATGTCTCAAGGGTAGTAGTCACTAACGAAGGTAGTTTAACCACTCAAACTACCATATTTTCAATTCACCAACTCAATTTATATAGCCCACCATGGATTTGGGTTTAAATGATGTCAAGAGATGAATTCCCAGGTTAATGCTTCCCTAGAGAACCCATGAGCAAGAGATGAAATCCCACTCACAAAACAAAATGCATGAAAATAAAGACAAGTGAAAAGACTTTAGGGTCATTTTGGGGTCACCCAAACCATATGGATTTGGGGAGGGCCTTGGCAACTTTATTTTCATGATTTTGGACTAAATTGACAAAGGTAAATAATGAGCACTTTTGGTCACTCGAGTTCCCAAAACGAGATAGGGGGAGAGTATACATGCATCACTCATTTTGCTTAAATGAACATCTTCAAAAAATATTCCATAAAAATTAAACTCTTAAGAGTATTTATCTAGTGTGAGAGTTCATTTTAATCACCAAAACAAAGTGTGCAGTGAATTTTGATCCCCTTGGAATTAATTGTTGGAAAAACTCATAAAACTTTGAAAAGAACTAATGCATGAAAAGAACTAAGTTAATTTTAAACATCAAAGACAAATTGTGAAAGATTTAACAATGTTCAAACATGGATTTTTGCATCTTAGGACCTATAATTGTTTAGAGGGTTTGCCTACTTATAATCCCAAAAGTGAGTGAGAAAACAATACTTAAAAATTAGCTCTTAGGTTTCCTATTTTTTTAGAGAGACCGACATCAGTTGGTTGATAGAGATCGACATCAGTTCTTGAAAAAACACATAAAAACACTATGGTTTTCACAAGAAGGAAGATTAGCAAAATAAGCCTAAAAGTAAAATATCTCTTTGGATCCTACAATAAAATGGTTAAACAAAAAATATACAATTTCTAAAATGTAAAATGAAGCTCAAAAAACCCAATAAAAACAATCATTAATCAATTTTTTTTGTCATACTTTGCTTGTCACATAGGAATTGATGTCAGTCTAGGAGAATCAACATCAGTCTTGTATAATCAACACTAGTCTTTGTGTAACTTGTGAGTTGCTCAAAAAATAAAATTACATGAAAAATGAAATAAAATCTTGAATTCTAAAGGTTCTTAAGCATCAATTAGAAGAACTAAGAGCAACATATTAATATCCTTGATTATATGGGATGATTGTGATCCCACCAGACATGCCAACATGTGAATTAGGAATTTGAAATAGAGGGGAGGTTATTCTTGTGTTGGTCTCATAAAACAAATGAATTGAACACACTAAATTCCTAACACCTCTAGCCTAGACACTAGGGAGAGCTTAGTAACAAAAACTAAATGAGGGCACAAAAAAAACATAAAAGACATAACTCTTTTACCTTCCTTGGAGCTCTAAAATGGATTTGTTGAATGGCTTGATCAGCTTATGAATAAAGAAGTCTTTGACAATAGAGTTTTTTTAGCTCCTTCTCTCCTTGACACCTTGAATTTGTGATTATTTCTTGGCTTAAGATTTCAGCATGGTAACCTTACTTGCTAATCATTTAGGTATTACAAAACTACATCAAAGAGCTTGTTGAATATATTTGAGCATAATAAATTTGCATTAAAATATTTTGAAAACCAATAGGCATGGCCTT
Source organism: Torreya grandis (assembly GCA_037957365.1). Classification (NCBI taxonomy): domain Eukaryota; kingdom Viridiplantae; phylum Streptophyta; class Pinopsida; order Cupressales; family Taxaceae; genus Torreya; species Torreya grandis. The sequence goes on along the minus strand of JARHVA010007526.1, from coordinate 181,578 downwards.
ATATTTATAGTATTAAGAATTAACTCTCACCCAAGGTGAGTTAAGGTTGAGTTTAGGCTTGGAATGGGTTCAAACTAACCCTTGGTGAGTTAAAATTAACTCTAGTAGAGTTAATAATTATCAAGTAATTATGATTTATAATTACTAGGCATGACTCTTAAATTAGATATTTTAAAATATTTTCAAAGAGCTTGACAACTCATAAAGGTAATGATGAAAGGCTAGGATATTTTGAATTTTTAAATTTCCTTTATTAAATATTCATTAATTTTAAATGGATAATTTAACTAAGAATTTAATATTGTTTAATTTTTTAATTTATTTTGATTAGCCTTTTAGCTTTTTCAAGATTTAATTTAAGTGTGCAAGTGCCCCACCTAATAGGTCTATAGGCCAAATTGATAGTTGTGATGCTACAAGCTAATTAGGGATGAATCCATGAGAGGTTATTATTGCATATAATAGAATACCCCAAGTAGGGATGTCTCAACATGATTATAATATTTAATGAATGATTCATAGGAAAATTTGGGCAATTTAGTGATTCTTAAGCTTAATTCGTAATTGTTGGTTGGAATTGATCTGAAGTCCATTCGAAGGCCATTTGTGGCTAGTTTTAGGTGACTACATAGAATACTCATATCCTAAAGGAATAGTGCTCTATTGGGTAGTTTCAAGGCCCTTTTTTTCTTACTATGTAGGAAATCCTTGGTCTTTGGGAGGTGATGGGGCCATATTTTGTCATTTAGTTTATTCATGTTGGGCACTCGAACTGGCATCATACCCTAGTCTCTTATCCTTATAATGCTTTATAAGTTCTAGTGGGTTTGGGAAGGGTGTATCTTCTGACCTCACTACTCCCTGTCACCTTCTTCTTGATTCTCTTAATAAGCTTTATTTCTTAGATATACGTAAATTGTCAAAGAGTGTGAGACTTAATGTTAATCTTATCAGCATCAATTTTCACCAGGTGCACATCAATATCAAATTTATAAAATTCATGAAATATCTGGTTGTGAAAGCATAAGGTATATTTAGCCACATAGACAAGTTATTTGTAGGGTCCATCTAGATGCATATGAGTGAATGATGTTGATTCACCATAAATTGATTTGATCCCCTATCTATATAGGTAATTCCTTAGGGATGTTTATTCATTCCCAAAGGCTTCTTTCATCCCATAAAACCATCCCTTCATTCTTATATTGTGGGAGGGGTAATAATGCTAGGGTAGGTGAATGGTTTGAACCACTCAACTAGGGACTTTTTTAGTGGGTAGGTCCACTTCAATTCACCTTTAATGTATTTAGGCACACCAATCTCATTAAATACCAACAAGAGAAGAATCCTACCCTAAGTAAACTTTTTATTTGGTAGGTAATGGGCCTTTTCTACATCTATAATTATTTTCTTGGAAAAAACTGAGAATAATTATACTTATGCCCTTGGGCCATCTAATTTGATACATAGAGGTGTGTCATGTCAACTTATTTCCATCTATCAATTCCTATGATCTTGGTCATGGCCAATCATGTAACTATCTGAAGGGTGGGATTTTAGAGACTAAATATATATACATATCATGGTCTTACTTCCTATACTCTAGTGCCACCACCATTTTATCAATTTCATCCCGGTCATCCAAGTCCCCATTAAGCTCAGTGCCTAACCATTATAAACATATGACCTTGTTGATTATTTAGGAATTGATCTTCATCATATGCCCTACAAGGTAAAAATATTCCTTGTGGATGTGTGTGATTAAAAATCTCACCACCTCCATGCGCTTCCCAAAATAAGGTAAGTAGAACAGCTAGAACATTATGGCATAATTGAGAAGATTGAAAACCATGAGATCATAAATTATCTCATTCCTAGAGTTATAGTGCTCAAATCTATAATTACATTGTAAGTTTGCCTCATTCCCAAGTTGTTAATTATTATAATCAAACACTGGATAAGTTGACAAATTAGATTCCCAGTTCTCAACATGTAATACTAATTCAGGGTATTGTATTTATTTGATAAAAATAGGGGGTAGAGGAGGTTTTTTGGCCTTATTTTACCCCCTTGCATGCCATTTCCAATTATTTTATGATATAGGTTTTCATTTCTTGTTATGACACACTTCTTACTTGTGTGTTGGACTCATTATGAGTTTCCTCCCAGATTAGAATAGGTCATCCTCATGTACCCTTGTATTCTTATTATTTAGGTATAACTAGTAAAGGTTCACTCATTTGAGCTTTCTACTTTGGTTGTATCACCCTATAAAGAGCTCAAAAGTTAAGGTGTAGTCATCCAACTCTTCTAAAAGAATACATGATTACTAGTTTGATTATTCTCAGCTCTCTACTTCAGTTTCCTATAATGGTGGATGATGATAATTACAACTTAAAACTTACTAAATATAATTATTTCACTCATAAATTTCACTATTTTCCTTATCCATGATTGTCACCTTGGTCTTCAGCTTCGAACTTATCACTAGATATAGATAAGTTCTCTTTATGGTGTCTTAAAATTTATTTTCTCAAGATCTTTAAGTTTGAAAATTCTCAATAGTAAATTATTAAAATGAGGACATTATAACTTTAAATAATCATAGGGACTTGCGTACATTTACTCTCCATGCCTTCATTCATCATTTCAAACATTAATGTTTTGTAATGGTATGCCATGTTGTCCATTGAGCAAGCTTGTCATTAGAATTAATATTTTGTCCATTTAATACACATGTACCATCCTTGTGATTTCATTATAGTGCATGTCAGTTATAAAAAGATTAAATATTTTCATTTTCCAAGGCAAAAACTACTATTTCTCTCCTAACCCATTCATAACAATTTTTCCCTTACTGCTCTTTTTCACAATTCCTATCACATGCTACATCCTACATGAAAATTTTATTGATTATATGTGTATACATCTAATTCCTACCACTATTGTGACGAAATTATCGATCTAAGAAATATTCTATGATAATGCACAATCTAGGCTAAAATGTGCTAAATGGTTTGATCTTGTCATGTATAAATGTCAATTTAGGATAACGTATCCATGAATGGGGAAATGCATTTTATGTGTCTATTATATTTCCTCAAATCAATTTGAGTCAAATTATGACCATGTAAAATGACACTCTAGACCACTGAATTCTTCTAATTCAAAAGCACACATCATGTGCATGTGTTATTTTGCATCCATTATAATCTAAATGGGGTATTGATCTATGCATAACTAACACTATATTATAATTATACTCCATTAAAATTACAATTCATTAAATTTATATTTTGACTAGTTGATTAAATGAACAGCCAATTTCTAAAGAATTGTATAAAATTAATTAAACCCACTTAGTAAAATTAAACTAAATCAAGAAATTAAGTGAAAATTCCATGAAAGTTATTAAAAATCTATTGTTGGAAATTCATTCCTTGAATCTACATCACCCTATGACATCATCAATGGGGTGGCATCCATAAGCCACTAATGGAACAATTATTAAGTTTAATCCCTCCCATGTGTCATTAGTTCCCCACTCTTCCAAATATTAATGGGGATATTTATGGCTTATCACTCCAAAATTGAATTGATTCATGGCCACAAATTTTAATCTTAAGATGGATGGTCATGGTTGATTCTGATCATTTTTAAAAAGCTATAAATAAGAGGGCAAAGACCACCATTTTTAAGATTCATTCATGCAAACTTATTATGCAAAAATTGTAATAGACAAGCTTCACCTATTTGAACAAATTCATCAAACTCGTGAGCCTAAGCCATTGGTTCACTAGGAAATGATGGAGGATCATGCTACTCTTCATTGACAAAGACTTGAGCACCAAATCTAGGGAAAATCACACTTTTTGGCTACTCTTAGAAGGAGGGATACTCTTTGGAAGGTTTGGTGGTATATGCCTTTCTTAAATAGCTCTTATATTTTCTTAACAATACACTTGAGGGAATAATCTTAGCACATTGTGTTCTTTATGCTTATTTTGGGTTTTTCTCTACTAACACATTGACTAACTTGCTTTATAATCTTACTCTATATTTTGGCACACTCGGTGGGACTTGCATCCCATACAACCAAGGAGATTACTATGTAAATCTTAATTTTTCTTATTAATGCTTAATAATATTTAAAATATAAGTGTTACCTTAATTTTTCATGTATTTTCTTTTTTTGAAATGACACACAGTTTACACAAAGACCAACATTGATTCTTTCAGACTGATGTTGATTCTCCTAGAACCAACATTGGTTCCTATGTGAAGAATATAACATGGTAGAAAACATGACTAATGGGTTTTTTCTTGAAGTTTTCAATATATTTTATGTGTTTAAACACTTTCATATTGTTTTCTTGACCTTTTACTTACAAGATCCAGAGAGGTTTTGGATTTTTATGCTTTTTTTGCTAATAATGTTTTTTGTGAAAAATCATATTTTATTTTCTTATGTTTTTTTAGGAACCAACATAAATTTCTATCAACTGACATCAACCACTTTGTGGACCAACCAACACCAATTTCATGAGTGGATCAATGTCAGTCTCTAAGATAGAAAAATAGAGAAACCTTGTAAGAAGGCAAAAATTCTCTAAAATTTGTAAGACCCAAGATGGAAAAAGGGCAAAGTTTGAAAGTGATTATATCTTGAACATTTTGTTTGGTGTCTAAAATAAATTTAGTTGTTTTTATGCTTAGTTATTTGTGAAGTTTTTGCAAGTATTTCAAATAATTTCAAGGGTCCAAATTTCAAAACACATCTCACTTTGGTGCAATAAAATAAACTCTCACACTTAGATACATACTCTTAAGAGTGTTTGTTTTATACTTTCTTATTTAAAGTTGTTTATTTTAGAAAAATGATTGATGCATGTATGATCTCCCCCTATCCCCTTTAGGGAACTTGGGTGACCAAAATTGTTCATTCTTTGCCTTGGTTTCTTTTAGTCTAAAAGCATGAAAATAACATCATTAATGCCCTCTTCAAATTTATATGATTTGGGTGACCCAAACGCAACCTAAAGCCTTTTCACTTATCTTTTTTTTATGTATTTTGGCTTATGAGTGGGAGTTCATAGCCTCCTCCTCATGGGTTCTCTAGGGGAGCATTGACTTAGGAATTCATCTCCTAGTATCATTTCAACCCCACTCCATGGTGGGGTATATAAATTGAGGGTGACCCATTGAGATGCTTGTTTTAAGTGTTTAAAACAAGATCCATTTATGCTAATCCACCTCAAACTGTAGGGGCAATTCAAAAATTCCACTACATTGAGAAAGAAATATATGTAGTGGTTGTGAAAAGGATAATACCTTTCCATAAAAAACCAATTTATATGGAACCAATTTACATGATTGTATCTCTAGTCTTAGCCACACTTATGACCATCTAGATGCATGAAAATTTAGTTTTAGAATAACCCCACTTGTTGTGGACATACTACTGATGCAAGGAAAGTAGCCTAAAGTTTCATGCCATCTTACAATATCTTGAGAGAATAAGGGGCCTAAAAACCTACTTTTCATGCACTTTTATTTTTGTATTAACAATTAAAATCCTCTCAAGAGCACATATATAGATGGGATTTGATAATGTCATGTAACCTTATCAATTTTAAGACTTTGGATGTTACACTTAGGTTTTTTTCATTTTATTTTTTTCTTTTTTGGTATTTTCAAGTATAAAACTATTTGAAAACCAAAACAAATCATAAATCCCAAACACATTTTTATACACCATTCTATTTGAACAAGGAGGTGTTACACTAACCAAATCAAAATAAATTTTTGCCTTATTCAAAACATCATTTAGAAAATTGTTTTTATATTTTTTAAACAATATTTTTATGTTTTCCATTTGATTCTATACCATTTTCCCACTTTACAAAATCTCAAATTCCTTCATTTTTAATCTAAAATTCAAAATCTCACCTTTCTGATTTCTAGGCCAAGGTGGTATAGATTTGTTGTTTGCACTTGGTTTAAGTAAACTTGGGTATGATTTCTAGTTTGTATTGAAGGTCATTACCTAGACACATCATCATTATATTCTCATTCTGGACTTATGTTATCTTGTGTTCACTCACGCTCTAAGTTCTTAGACCATTCTACATCCTATTACCATGTGGTAACATTGTGTTGCCATGTGGTTTTAGATTTATACTTAGGAGTTCTTGTGTTAATTCACATTTTGAGATTCTTGGTTAAAATTTTATCTTATTAATTAGAAAGACCCTCTTCTAATTTTATAGTCTCAACTCATCACATTTATATCTATCTTTTATGGTATTGATATATCTATGACCTAATTTTTGTGTGTTAACTTTCACTTTAGGTTCTAAATTTATCTTACCCTCTTCTAATTTGATGATTTCAACCCATCAAAGTTGAGTAACTTCATAACCATTTATTATAATTATGTGGTACTATGCCACTTCTTTTATTATAGTCTTGTCTTACCTTATCATTCATTTGAATAAATCCAAAACACACCTTTAAACATTTGTGAAACACATTTCACATCTTAGCAAATGAGGAAAATAATATTCTAAAACATGATGCAAAGGTATACTCCTAGTGGGGTTTCTTATGGCCCTAGTTATGAGAAAGAGCATTTTTATGATGGATAGGATAACTTTGTTATGTTTAAAGATATTACCATAACCATAGGGTCTAAATAAAATTATTATTAACATTAACTCTTAGAAAACAAACATGAATCCCTCTTAAGATTGATAGAATCAAATGGTAGGTTACCACCAAACTTCCCCATGGAATAATTACACACTCTAATTAGGTTATAAGAGTAACAATGAGAAAAATACCTCACTCATGTTGAAAAATTCAATATTTCTTCTTCTATAAAAAGAAAAGAGACACTCATAGATTCAACTCCCAATGATCAAGATCTTGCTACCAAGATCAAAAAAATAAGTCAATGATAGGTAGACCATATTATCATGGACTTGATTGACTCTTTGGCTATAATTTCAATAAATAATAATGATTCTAAAGAAAAATATAATGTGGTAGAACAAATGAAACATACTTTAGTTGAGAACACATCTATAATATATAATGGCATCTCAATTGAACAAAATAATCCTAAATAGGTTTGGCAACATGCTTCGCTAGACATGAAGCATACATTTTTAAATCACTAAGAGACTCTTATTCCTTCATATAATCAAGGGATGAAAAATGTAACACATATTGAGAATATTTTCCAAAACACTTTTTCAAGTTCCTCTAAAGCAATGCATACTTTGGTGAATCAGCCATAGACTCCTCAAAATCAACAACACACTTACAATTCATAGAGGTAAATTTCAATAAATGTTTATCAACCTAAGAATCAATGATTGACCTACTCAACTCAAGTAGTAAACTTTAACAAAGTTTATATCCATAAGAAAGCAATATAATAGGGTCACATACCACCCAAACAAAATTATATTTCACCCACAAATGCACCAAACATACAAGAGTGGAATTCAATGAAATAATTTATGTCAAGATTGGAGATGGGAAACTGAGTCAAGAAATACAAGTTTGACAAGATGTGTCCATATCCATTCAGCTTGAATATTCTCCAAGTCTCTTTTCCACCTCATTTTGAGGCACCCAAATTTGACAAATACAAAGGGAAGGGTGACCCTTGAGAACATATCCAAGCATTTTTGTATTGTGCCAAGAGGTATACTATATCAACATTTATTTTTTTTACTTATTTTCATGTAGTTTAGTAGTACAAGATTTAGACTAGATCCTCAGGTTACCTAAGGGATTGATGATAGATTGTAATGATTTATCTAAAAAATCTATGGTCAACTTATGCAAAGTCAAACAATGAGATGGGGAGAGATTTGCATCATATCTACAGTGATAAAGAGCATTAGCTGGATGTTTTCAACATAATTTTATAGATAAATAGTTGGCCAATATCTTTGCATAAAACCTACACCCTGAGGTGGCTCATAATCTATGACTCAATTGTGAAAATGCATTTAAATAAATCATAGATAAGGGTGTATAGGTTGAGAAGGCTCTTATCACTAAATGCCTTGACAAGATTTACTCATAGGGTCAAACATCCAATCATACCCAGTCACCTATTCAATTTTTTTCAACAAATAAACCTAAATGGTTTAGCAAAAAACAAGAAAATGGTAGGGAATATAATGACTAAATATAGACATGTGAAAATGGTATAGGCTTTACTATCTCCAAATGTGTAATTAGATCTACCTAATCCACTGACTACTTTATAAATGGCTCCTCTATGAAGGTCATTCAATAAATATAAAATATTTAACAAATTGGGAGAGCCTATTAAGGTTGTATTCCAAAAGTTCATAGTAGCTAGTTTGGTTGTGTGGCTTATACCAAGGTCATTTATTGAAGATCAACCTAAACCTGATTGGTATCAGGTAAATGAGTTTTACAATTTCCATCATATTATTAGTCATTGTTTTTATCAATGTCTTTAATTGAGGCATCTCATTGAAGATTTGATTTAAAGCGATGACATTGAAATAAAACTTGTAATGAAAAACACTAATCAAGATATGGGTTTTTACAAAGATCCATTTTCTAAGAAAAATCAAAAGCCAAAAAAAAAAATTAGAACTAAGGGCATAACCAAAATCAACAAGCACAAGTCCAAAATCATATCAACATGATCATAATCAGGATCATAATAACCATGCTAATAACCTAGGTTACAACAACATGCCTTATAATTACAATATCACCATGGGTCATATGTTTTCAAACCACATTACCAACTTCACTATCAAAGCTTGAACTATTTCATACTCAAAGTACTAGACCCCTCATTATAAGGTTAACACCCTTCCCTTCAAATTACATCACATTAAGTACAAGTAATTCTATTGTGCCTCAGTTTTCATAGGTTATTATCTATAGACCCCCTTATTCTAATTATAATAGCTCCATGCTGACAAAAAATTGTGCCAATACAACTAGATGTCTATGAGTCACCATCTAAGGCCTTTTACTTTTATCTTCTAATTATATTGGATCCTTACCAACTCTATATTATGTAATTACAACTAAAGGCTCTTGATTCACCCTTCAAGGCCCTTGTTCCCCTTCCAACACTACACCCAACATGAACAATGTGCCTTTGAATATGAATTTGAACACTATACCAACCAAGGCTAAACCTTCTCATGATGTTATTGAAAGTCCATATAGTAGCTTGGACCAACTAAGTAAAACCCCTTGAAAAATTTCTATTTTAGATCTTTTGTGTACATCTGAATTCCACATAACTATTTTAAATGACTTCCTTCAACAATCTACCATTCCCTAGGACATTAACCCTAAATAATTTTAAACACTTTTAAGGCATTTATCTCCATTTTTATAGGTTACATTTTATCAAAGAGACATGTCCACTCTTGGTCCTAGCCATAACAACCCCTTGTATATTGAGGTCATTTTTTAAAACCATAAAATCAAGTGGGTTCTTATAGATAATGGTTCAAGGCTGAATATAATGTCCCTCAAGCTAGTAAGATAATTGGGTTATACTAAAAAATACATCTAGCTATAGACAATCAAAATTAAGGCATATGATAACACTAAAAGGGAATCTTATGGAACTATATGTTTTTAATCATTATTGGGTTTATGTCCCAACATACGTTATTACATATTGTGGATATTGAGTTTCCTTATAACATACATCTTGGTCATCCTTATATCCTTGATTTAAAGGCCATCCCATCCAATTTACATCAGTCCCTCAAATTCCCCCATGATGGGATTAAAGTCACCATTCTCGCTGATCTATAGCCCTACCAGTATTGTAAACACCTACAAGATGAATTTCATTATTATCACTATTTATTGATTCTAAATTCATCACAAAGAAGAACAAGGAAATAGTTTTTCATCCTCCCAAATCCAATTATATCAACCCAATTTACCTTACTTCCACTTCAAATGATCCATTTCTTATAACCCTTACACAATAGGTCACTATAGAATATGCAAACATTTCCACATATCATTTGAAATATGCCTTCCATATTGTTAGGTTATCCAAGTCTCTAAAATATTTTGATAAACCCAAACATTCCCAAGTCCCTTGTAAACCTAACATGATTTGGCAAAAGAATAAAGATACATAAAAACCACCAATGGTATTCATATCTACTACTTCACCAAATCAAGTTTGGGAAGCTTTCATTGAAGGAGACTAGTTATATTCTGATAGCATGGTTGATTTTTTTAGAATCCTAAATATCCTATTCCTAATTAGATTATGGATAGCTTTGATTATATAAGAAAAGGCCTCAGGCCATGAGAGTAAAAAACCCTAGAACTATTATTATTAGGTAATCCTAACATGAGTCAAGGTCTCAAATTTACACTACCTAACACTAACCTCATGAATTTTGATAGTGATTCTTCTAAATCAACTAGTAATGAGACTCTTACCAATTATGTAACATCACATTATAGTATTTATGATGAGCTTGCTGACACAAACTTATTTCACTCAAAATATATAGACTATCATATCCCATCAATCCATTTACCTTTGCCATCCCAAACTCATTGATTGGGACCAACAAAATTCTATCATACCCCTTTATGAATTATAGAATGAGGAATCTATTACTAAATAGATGGGACTCAAAGGTGGATTGCCAATTGGTGATAATAAATAAGGTTTTGACTTCTCTTTAGACCTTTCTACCTACTTTAGAGATTAGGCAAACTTTCTTGGTCATGAAAAAGATAAAACATCTAGATCCTCAGGTGAAAACCTCTTTGAGGTGCTTATTGGTCAGGGAAATAGTAAAGAAAAAGATAATAACTTGAGTGAAAACCTATTCTAGGTGATCTTGGATAGGGAAGTTTGCTCATCTCCAAAGGATGCACATGGTCCATCAAGTTTTAGCTTCATATCCAGTACCAACATCACATTAGAACAACAAAAAGTTTTTGAGCATATTATTCTTGACATTCCTGAGATATTTATTATTTGGCCACTACTTAAACTAGTAGATTCATATTCCTCTCACTATCTAGAGCTTTAGGAAGAAAAACTAGAAGCTAAAACTAACAAGGAAGATTAGGATCAAACTTTGCCTACTATTTTAGAAGATGGTTCTACACTCCTTATATAAAACACTATTGAAGTGAACCTAGGGTCTTATGATAATCCCAAAATTGTTTATCTTATATCCTCCCTTACTGATAAAGAGTGTGACCACATTGTCACCATTTTGAGCTATTTCATTGATATCTTTATATGGGATTATTTTGATATGCTTGGCTTAGACCCTGATTTGATTGTGCATCAACTTGTTATCCATCCAAATGATAAACTATTCAAACAAAAATTGAGGAATATGCATCCACGCATTGTTATTTTGGTAAAAAGATAACTAGATAATATACTAGTGATAGGATTTATCAAACCACTAGACTATTCTGAATGGATATTAGATATAGTCCCAATCAGAAAAAATCAATAGAATATATGCCTTTTTACTAATTTTAGATATTAAGGTATTCACCAAAGATGATTTTTCTCTACCCAACATCGACATTATTATTTATTCTACTACTATGTATGAGATGTTATCCTTTATGGATGGATTCTTAAGATACAATTAGATCAAGATAGCTCAAGAAGACCATCACAAAACTATGTTCACCACACCATGGGGAACATTTTGTTATCAAGTCATGCCATTTGGCTTGAATAATGTTAGAACCACCTTTCAACATGTTATGACTATCATCTTCCATGACATGATGTATGATATTGTTGAAAACTATGTTGATGACATCCTAGCTAAATCAAGAACATGTATCAGACATCCTAATGTTATATGGAGAATATTTGAGAGACTTTATGAGTATAAGGTTCATCTAAATCCTAAGAAGTGTGTATTTGGCATCACTTCAAGAAAATTTCTAAGATTAATTATATTAAAAAGAGGAATTAAATTGGATTTTGATAAGGTCAAGGCCATCATAGAAATGCCTCCACCTTCTAATCTCAAACATCTCCACAACCTACAAGGAAAGATCCAATCTATTCACAGGTTCATTTCACAACTAAAAGATAAATGCCACCCATTTACACACCTATTGAATAAATGGGGTTCTTTTTAATGGGATGTCAAATGTAAATCATCATTTTAAAATATCATAACATACTTAACTATCCCACTAGTTTTGAGACCACCAACACTTGGACAATTATTACTTCTTTATATTTTAGCAATTGAACATACACTAGGGGCACTTTTGGTCTAGCATGATGATTAGGGAAAGGAACATGTAGTTTAGTATTTGACCCACACACTTGTGGCTTATGAGAATAATTATACATCTATTGAGAAGGCATGTTTATTAATGGTTTTCACCTCCCAAAAATTACAACACTATATGCTAAATACCAAAACTATTAGTATTGCTAAAGTGGACCCCCTCAAATGTTTATTATCTAAAGTAACTCTCATGGGTTGTATGGCCAAATGTGTTATGATCTTAAGAAAATTTGATGTTGAGTACCAAAATAAAAAATGCATAAAGGGGTAAGTCATTGTAGATCAACTTGAAAAATCGCCTACTATAGACACTCAACCACTTAGATTTGATTTTTTAGATGAGTCTATTATGACAATAGAATAAATATTGCATGAACCTGAGTAATGGAAATTATACTTTGATGGTTCCTTCACTTCCCCTAGATCTAGGATTAACATTTTATTGATTACACCATAAGGGGATATTATTCCAAAGACATTTCATATTAATTTTCATTAAACCAACAATATGGCCAAGTATGAGGCACATATTATAGGAGTTCATCTTGCAGTGCAGTGGGATATCTAAAACTTAATTATTTATTGAAATTCTTAGTTTACTATCAATCAAACCATAAATCAATACCAGACTTGTGATCATAAGCTTTTACCCTACAAGAATATTGTGGATAATATCAAGATTCACTTCAAATACCTAAAATTTGAATAGGTACCATGGGCCAATAACTAATCTACCAATGTAATGGAACTTATTGGATTTATGAAACAAATTGTTAACAGTACTAAAGAGTATCAATTTATTATTGAAAATATTCTATAACATGCTCATATCTTGCTAGATTTAGAGAGGGTATGCACCATTTTTGGTCCTAATCTTCAACCTAACCTACCTTGGTTTTAACACATTTATAATTATTTTCATGACCAATTTTTTCTTCTTGACCTTTCCAATAATCATCAAAAACTTTTCTTCATCACATATCATGTTATACCCTTCTTAGAAACATGATTTATCATAAAGGTTATGATGGAATGCTACTTCATTATTTATTTTAGGAGAATCCAAGTTATCACTTAAGTAGGTTCATGAAGGAATGTGTGGGGACCACAAAAATGGTATAGGCTTATCCAAAAAATTCCTTACAATAGCTTATTATTGGACCAACATGGAAATAGATGCTTTTAATTATGTTAGGAAGTGTATTATTTGTGAACAACATTGGAATTTGATACATGCAACTTCCTTGGCACTAAAATCAATTACAATACCATCGTAATTTTCTACATGGGGCTTCAATCTCATTGATAAAATTAACCCAACATCTTTTGATTGCCATAAACATATTATCACTATTACCAAGTATTTTACTAAGTGGATTGAGGCAATTCCTCTCACTGACATCACTAAGAAGTAGATTTCCAAGTTTATACATTACCATATCATTTGTCAATGTGGTATCCCAACCCATATTAAATCTGATAATGGTGGATCTTTTTTAAATCAAGATGTTAAGGCTCTTTGTGAAAAATTCAAAATCAATCACAATAAATCCACACCATATAACTTATAAAGCAATAATTAAGATGAGGCATAAAATGAAACCATTGTTTCAATCCTAAAGAAGATTTTTAATGATGCTAGTTGTAATTGGCACTTACAAATTTTTTATATCCTTTAGGATTATCATACTAGTCATCGAACCCCCATAGGAGCCAATCCATACTCACTTGTTTATGGTATAGAAGTTATTATCCTAATTGAGATTGAGTTTTATTCACTATGAGTATCCTTGGAGAATATTGAAGATGATGAATATCATAGAGTTTCCAAGTTAAAAGAGCTATAAATCCTTGATAGTAAGCATTTGGCTACCTTAGATAACTTGTAAGCCTATCAAGATAGATTGTGTGGAAGATATAATAAGTGTATTCTCCCTCAGGAGTTTGAAATTGGTGATTTGGTATTAAAAGAGAATCAAAAGAACACTAATGTTGAATACAAGAGGAAGGGTAAGTTCTAACCCAATTGGATGGGCCCATATGTCATCATAGAAAATTATGGATTGGGAGCATATCAACTGGCTACTCTAGGTAGAGAATAACTTATAGGGCCCATAAATATTGTACATCTCAAGAGATTCTAAGCTTAACATTATTTTGAACCATTATCTAAAAGATCCCTCACTTGGGGCAACTTGTGTTGAAGTTTATTTATCCCACTATTATATCTTGGATGGTCTTATCCTGGACCATATTTATTTTATCTCAACCTACCTTAGACCATTCTCATATGAACCATATTCTTTTACTACTCTAGACCATTATCACCTTGGACTGTTGGCACTTTGGATCATTTATATTCCACTAAACTCTTTTTATCCCACTTTGAACCATCCTCTTATTGACCATATTCATTTTGTCTCATTCTACCCTAGATAGTTCTATTCCTTGACCAATTATGATCATAATTATGATTCTTAGGCATTATGGACACACTTAGCACTAGTTCTATTAAATAAATTTAGATTGAACAATATTTAATAGTTTCTTCTTATAGACAAGTGAACATGACATGGTTTTTTCCTATAAAATGATTATATAGATTTATCTCACACTTTATATTATCCTATTATTATTTTTCTACTATTTGGTAGGCATAATTGCCGTAATAAGATCATAGGATCTATTCTAGATGGCTTTATATATTGCTAGAGCTTTTAATTTTGGATGTGTATCTCCTTGATTGGTTGGTTCCCTATGCCATTATCTATATTCACGATCCCTATTACATCTAGTTTAGATGTTATTTGAGCTCTTACATGTAGAAGTACATATCTTTAGTTAGGTAGTTCTCTGGGCCTTTTATTAATATTTCATTTTTGTTGCTTATCATCGTAAAAACACAAAAACAATAGAAATCAATCAAAAAAACAAATAAAAACATTGTCTTGCACTTTTTTCATTCTTATCTTATACTCTCACCATTTTGTGAGCACTAATTTGAATGCTCTCGCCATTTTATGAGCCCGTTTTCCTTATTTTCTCTACAACATAAATCATGTTTTCTTATCATCACTTTTCTTCTATCCCATTTCTTGGGAGGACTAAATTTGGCTTAAATTTCATGTTGGATCTCATGTCCATGGAAATATGTAGGTATCATCAACTTGTCTTGTACATATGGAGTCAACTCAGCCACCCCTTCCTTTTATTCTTTCCCCCATTTCATTATGTGTCATTTCCCTATCATCTAGGGGTAACTTTGTATCCATTTTTCTTGTCTTGTTGTACCAGTCTCATTATTTTTATAATAATCTAAAATGTGGAATTGGATGACTTAGGCATGGATAATAGCACCCAGCTTATAGGTCCTCTTTCTTTCTCACTCAACTCTTCTCGACTAGACTTTCACTGATTCCCAGTCACTCATAACTTCTTAGACTTAGCTTTTTGAGACCCAGGTAGCACTCTTAAACCTAGATCCATCCCCCTAGGTCTCATTATCTTAAGAAAATATCAATTTAGGGGTGTCCTATTTCTAGTGTTGTTGTCCAATTTCACTCTAGCCTCAAATGATCATATTTTCTTATTTCCTTATTTTTTTCCCTATCAACCTAATACAAACTCATCTAACCAATGATCATCAATTTTCATATAAAAAGCCATTCAATGTACATTTATAAGGGTTGACACTCATTCACTAAAAAGATGCAAGAATACAAGCAAGTACACTCAAGCACTCTTCCCTATTCTTTACATACAACCTTCTAAGACAAATTCAAGCCTATTAAAGTACTGATACCAGTCTCTAGTCATCCAAAGTACATTCTAGTTTTGAATCTAGTTTCATACATCACATAATTGCACCAAGCACTTCAAATGGGAGAACTACATTAGCTTTATCCCTCTTCAGAGTATTGGTATATAGGTAGTATACCCACACATGGGGTGTGAAGTGCATCCATTGTATCCTTTACACACTAACCCCTCCTCTCTTTCCCAATTTTGCTACTCAAGTTCAAGTACCAGGAGATCCTAAGGCTTTTTAATATTGAATCAGATAGATAGCAAGCTCTACATAGACCTAAAGTTTTATATTTCACTACCAAGGTGTCATAGTCCTATTAAATAAAACCCAAAAAAACTAGACCACTAGGACAACAGTGTCAAAATTGGACAACAACACTAGAAGTGGACAATAATGATAAAAAGTGGACATCACCAAGTAGTAGGGTGTCCTAAGTTTGATGCTCTTATCCAATCCATAAATAGAGTTCTATGTCTTATTTATGATAGTTTTCCATCCCTACACAACCATTTCTAGACCATGCATCATCTGTTTTAGCCCAAAATAAGCTAAGTTTGATTTCTTTACACTTCTTACTATTTTTAGAAAAGGTTAAATACATATCTATTTACACAAATAAGTAGGTTAATTGAGACATATTTATTTACTAATTTACATTTACTCAGACCTTTATTTTCTTAGGAATTAAACATCTAAATCCCAAAAGAATAAAACAATTTCCTAGATTAGGGCTCACCCTATTATAGAATGTAACACCTCTATTACACTTACATGAACCATTTGCCTTTTTCTTTGCTTGCACTAACATTATGACTAACTCTTGTTTATGTGTGTTTATTTAATTTTTATTATTATTTTATTATGATTTTTTATCTCCCCTTATATTTTATTGTGTTTTCATTATTGTTGCATTGTAATTTTATTTATTTAATATTTTGTTATTTGTTCATTTTTATTATCTTATTATTTATTTTTTGTGTTTTATTATATTAATATTTTTTGTTACTATTATGTCTTGTATTTTATGGTTTTGTTTTTTTGAGTTAAAATACATTCTATAACCACTTTTAGTCTAGTTTTTAGTTAGGCTTGATTTATTTAGAGTTGTATTTAACTTAATCTTTTTTTTTGTTTTCCAAGTACATTGTGTTAATGGGCATGGATCTTAATTATTCATATCTTATTTACATGTTGTTTAATAAGTTGACCTTGCTTTGTTTTTATACATTTTTGTTCCTACTTAAATCCTAATTGTTCATATCTTGATTTTAAGTTATATTTTTGTATTTTTTATTTTTATTATTATTTTTATTTAAATGTAAATAATTATAAATCTGGTGTTGGTAATTTTTTTCATTATCCTTAATTATAAATATTCACATTTGAATCGACCAATTTCAATAAAAATGCAATGTTGTTATAAGTTACCCATACTTATGATGCATAATTTTAGTTTGCTATATTAAACACCAAGTGATCAAAATCTAAAAGTTAATGAACCTCCAAAGATAATTTCTAAATGCACCAAACCTAACATGAGACTCTATGCATGATGTGCATCTCTTGGCATACACTGTGAATCTAATTGACTATTTTTATGATTAATTTGGGATGTGCATCTCCTAAACTATATTATAACATCTAGTGAAGTCATTATCCTACATATCTACTACCTAACATGATTTCATGATTAAACATTGGTCCATTTTTCTTATATTTTTCATTCCTCATTATATTCTCTCCCACTTCTAGGAGAACTACATTAGACTGAGGTCCATTGATATTATGTAGGTAGTGCTTAGATACATGATCTATCTTGAGTTAGCTCAATAAATTTCCTTCTTCCAATTATCTCTTCATCATTTTTTGCATCTATGTATGCTTAGTTTTTTATTGCTTCTTCAGTCATTAGACCCTTGCATATGAATTTTCACCCACTCATATTTAATATATGAACAAGGTTATATCCTTTAGCTATGCTTGCCAATTTTACCTACTAAGGCATATTATTTAAACCAATCACAGTTCCAATCAGCTCTACTAGGGCCAAATTAATTATTGATGGTCAAAATCAGCCCTACTGAGGCAAAACCAATTTATCAACTGATCAAATCCACTCTAATAGGGAACATTATTATTTCATTGACCTCATTTATCTAGATAAATTCTCTCATTTTTATTATAATTCTAAGCTCTATAGCTTTTGCCCTTGTTTAATAAATTTAATGTGTACAACTTATCTCGAAATCGATCATTCCCTAAGCCCACAACTTTTTTTCTCTATTGGGTATGTCAGAGTGTGTCAACTGTATTTTGGTATTTCATTATTCCCACTTCCCCTACCTTGAGCCCCATTATATTATATTCTATTTTTTTATCATTGGGAATTAATGCATGTAAGCATTAACTCATATAGATATAATCTCATCCAAGGGTTAATTTCACTCTTTCTCTCTTTTTTGAGAGTATATCCCTATATTTAATCCTCACATTCCCTCTCAAGGGGGTATCATGGGTCATTTATTCAATCATTACCTTTCAATTTATTCATAATAACTCTTTCATTCTTTGAAAAGTTATTTTGATCGAATGTCTCACCATGCCTTCTCAAATAGGGGTACAATGTAGACATACAATTCTTACCATTATTGTTCTAAAATTATAAATCTAATAAATAGTCTATGATAATGTACAATCTAGGAAAAAATCACTAAAATAGACTATGGTTTGAGCTTGTCATGTGCAAGTGCTAATTTAGGCTAATGTATCCCTGAATGGGGCAATGCATTTTATGTGATTATTATCTTTTCTCAAATAATTTCAAGTCAAATTATGACCATAGAAAATGAATTTCTAGAGCATTGAATTCTTTTAATTTGGAAGCACATATCACATGTATGTGTTATTTCATGTCCATAATGCTCTAAATGGGTTATTACTCCATACGTAGCTAACACCATCTTCTAATTATACTCTAGTCATACTACGACTCAGTAAATTGACATTTTAACTATTTTGATTAAATGAACAACCAATTTCCAAAGAATTGTAGAAAATTAATTAATCCCACTTAAGCAAATTAAACCAAATAAATAGCTTCAATGAAAAATCCATGAAAGTTATTGAAAATATATTAATTATAAATTCATTCCTCAAATATACATTAATCTATGCCACCATCAGTGGGGTGGCATCCATAATCCATTAATAGAACAAATACTAGGTTTAATCCCTCCCATGCTCATTAATTCCCCATTATTCTAAACATTAATAGGGATATTTATGGCTTATCACTCCAAAATTGAATTTGTTCATGTCCACACATCTTGATCTCAAGATGAATGGTCACGATTGATTATAATCATTTTCAAAAAGCTATAAATAAGAGGGCCAAGAGCACCATTTTTATTCTTCATTCATGAAAACTTAATATGAAGAAATTATAATAGACAAGCTTCACATATTTTCACAAATTGATCAAACTCATGAACCTAAGCCATTGGTGCACTAGGGAATGATGGAGGAGCATGCTAATATTCATTGAAAAAGACTTAGAGCACTAAATATAGGGAAAATCACATTTCTTGTCCACTCTTGGAAGGAAGGACACTCTTTACAAGGTTTGATGATATATATTTTTCTCAAATAGCTCTTAGATTTCCTTAATAATATGCCTATAGGGAGTAGGCTTAGCCCTTTATGTCTTTTATGCCTATTTTGTGTTTTTCTCTACTAACGTAGGGACTAACTTGCTTTGTAATCTTACTCTACAATATGCTTCCACTTATGCATGCATATTTTTCATGATTTCTCTTGAAATTTATCTTTCACTTCCTATTTTGATTTTGATTATGCATGTGCCCATCATGCACATTTTTCTTCTCCTATGTGCCTTTTCTATGTGCGACTGCCTTCCACTCTTAATTTATGTAATCTAACTTCCATATTCCTTTTTCCATATTTTAAACTTACCCCACACTAAAATATTGTCATGGTCCTCCATGAGCATGACTAAAATGAAAAAAAAAGAGAATCATGTATTTATATAAAACTAAGCAAAAGGCATGAAACCAATGTATCTCTCTATTAAAAAACAAATAAAAGTCTAAACTAATCTAATTACATGTGCCTTATTGAAAATTATTAAAATCATGATATAGAATGATAGGGATGAAGTTGACTACTATTATAATTACCTAGAAGAAATTTTCCATCTAACTACCTTAACTTACATACACTAGTGGGATGGATTATATGAATGATTAATGGACCATCCAAATGGATGTAAATTTTACCAGAGTGGTGCATAAATTTGGAATCATAGACCAATATGTGCATACTAAAAGAGGGAGTCTTATTTTTAAGATGTCTATCATGCCAAGTTTTTTATTTTTATTTTTCAACTCCTTGAATAAAATGTTCAAGAAAACATGATTCATATAATTATAATAAATTTTTAAGTTACACTTTGAGGGATTTCTTCATCATCTAGATGACCAATACACACAATATTTAAAGAAGGAAAAAATAACTCCACTAGTAGAATAGTTTTAGAGCCAAAGTCAAGATGAAAAGGAGTACTCTTATTAAATCATTTGTATGTGGTTTGATAGGCCTATAAGACTATATAAACTTGATCACCCAAGTCATTATGACTGATATTGTAAATCTTTATCAATGTGTGTCTCATTATATTATTAAAAGCTTTAGTAGTGTCATTAGTTTGAAGATGGTATGGAGTTATCTTATGGTGCACAATCATAAACTAAGATAAGAGGATGCATATCATTTCATTGAGCAAGTGAGTGTCATAATCACTTGTTAAACTTAAATGGAATCCATATCTAGTGATAATATTTTCAAAATTGAACTTTTTTAGTAGTTTTAGCTATACAATCACATGTGGGCACTGCCTTCACCTTGCATTTGATGTAGTTGATGGTGGTAATAATGTAGTGTACATAGGTTCATCTTAAAGTAGGGTGGATAGGCCCAATAAAATTAATAACCTATTTTTTAAAATGTTCATGAGCTATGATTGGTTTAAGAGGCATAACATACCTATGATTTGGCTTACCTATTCATTGACAGACATCACATTAGCATGCATAAGCTTTGGCATATTTAAACATTATGGGCCACCATAACATAGCTAGGAGTACCTTTCATGCCATTACTTCACTAACATAATTCCCTCTAATAACACCCTCATTTACCTCTCAAAAAAACTCCATGAATTCATGTTACATGACACATCTTTGTAACACATCATCCCTTTCTAGTTTTTATAGGACACTACCAATAAGCTAGAAAAGTGTAGTGCATATAGCCAGTTGTTTTTTATCTTGGGTGTTAAGATGGACTAGCATGTAACCTATTTATAGAAAAGTATTTATTTCCTTAAATTATTTAGGTATGCACGTAACTTGAAAAATTTGTACATCAAGTAAATCATCCTCTATAGTGCACATTAGCTCTCTAGACTCAATAGTGAGTGGTGGTCAGGACCAAAATTCACTTTTCCAAGTTTTACGACCATGAAAAATTAGAACCCTTAAAAGAGAAAAATCCATCAATAGATTCAATCATGTAACACTCATTTATACACAAGGTACTTAAGTTCCTTGTGATCCATAAAGAAGGTGAAAGGATTGACTGAAAAATACTAGTGGAACTTTTGAAGTGTATATACCATGGATAAAGCTTTTCATTCTATAGTAGAATAATTCTTAATTAATAGTGTTATCTTATGACTAGTAAAATATATAAGATGATCCATATTTCATTCACTATGTTATGCAAGGATATCACCCACTTCTATGCAAAAAATTTTGATGTGTACATGGAATGGTGTCATCTAGTTTGGAAACTAGAGGATGGGTGTAGTTACCAATTTTTCCTTCAAGGTCTCAACTGTTTATTAATGTCATTCAGTCTAGATAAAAAGGCAATTATATTTAATAAATTATTCTCATGGTCCTTTTATGTTATCATAACTATGAATGAACTTATGATAATATCATGTGTGACCAAGGAAGACATGGACCTCATATTGAGTGGTTGGTAATGAAAGTTGAACAATAACTACTATCTTGGTTGGATCTATGATCAACCCATCCTAGTAAATGATGTGATCTAACAAGATCCCAAAAGGTGTGGAAAAGATACACTTTTTGAGAATTAAATAAATATGATGTTGTTGATAGCACTCAAGTATCAGGTAAAAATTAGCACAGTGGTCGTGTTCCAAACTACCTATGGTCCAATCATCTAGATAAAATTTAAGGAACTTATAGATGAAATATTTAAGGGACTTTACCAAAATATGAGAAAAGACTATTGAAGCATTCTTTAAACCAAATGACTTAACATTATACACAAAGGAATCCCATTTAGTGGTAAAATTGGTTTTTACCTTATCTTCCTCAACAATTTATACTTGATGATAGTTTAAATAGCCATCAGTGAAGTTATAAAGTTCACAACTAGTGACACCTTCCAAAATCTCCTCTATGAATGGTATAGTAAATGGGTATGTGACACACACATAATTTAATTATCTGTAATCCACATAAATATATATTTAACCATCCTTATTAATCTTAATCACCATGGGGATAACCCATTCATATTAATCAATGGGTGTGATAATCTTGGCATGCAACATGCCATCAATTTATTATTTAATACATGTGTATATATTAGGATTCATACAATATGATTGCTTCCTAACTAGATGAAAACCCTCAATTTACTTGATGTACATTTTTTCTAATGTCAAATTCACTCCTTTCATCTTTGTGTATTTATGTAGGAAAATATCTGCATACTCCTATAATAGTTTAAATATTTTATCCAATTTTACTTCAGACTAGTAGTTTCCTATAGTAAACATCTTTGGGTTGTCTTTTATACCAATATTATACTAAACCATCTATAGTAGTGTATAATATGGTTTATACTCAAATTTCATATTATCTCTTACCTCATGTGCCTTATATTATATAATCAAGTTTAAATGATCGAATGGTAGTTCTAGAGGATCAGTGTTAGTCCCCTCATCAACTTGACATACCACCTTTTGTTTACATGTCTAGATTTATTCCTTATGGTTGTATACATACTATGAGTTAGGATCTAATTTATTCATGTTAAGAGTATCAATTTATTTTAATATGGCCAAGTCATCCTCAACTTCATCATGTATGGTTTGTATCCTATCTTTGATTGGTGCTTGATCACCTAATACTACTTAATAGTTTACTTGCAAAGATAAGTTTAGATCTAATTAGGGTGAAGAGAATGAAAATTTAGTAAGTAGACCATGTTTGATGCATTCTTAGGTATCTATATCTAGGCATGTCTCTTGATGAATATACCATGTTCAATCCCAAACACGTAAAGTTCTATAAAATGCATGTACCCATAATGATTTTGTATAAATTCATTGTTGGAATTCTAAAGATTATCATATGTAGATATATGGTTTCCTAGGGACCTAATACCAATGTAACTAATTATTTCATGAACCTAGTTGTCATGGTGAAATTGATGATGCAACACAATATGTACTTATTCCCATGTCAATAAATTATGTTGATGTGTAGCACACCAATGGGTAGTCATTCCTTGAATTACAATAGGGAGTGCACACACATGTTTATATTCAAAAACATAGTAGACATCTAATTATTATAAGTATTCCTAGACTTTAATTTGGCCATGAAACCTAGGGCTTTAATCCAACTAGAAAGGTGGTGCATCCATGATTCATCCACTAATGATTCAAACAAACTTATAATGTCTAGGTAGGTTACATGGATCATTTATTTATCAACTAAAATAACACAACATGATCTTGTGAGGTCATATTCTTCATGTACCTATTGTTCATAAATAATACTAGTGGTTTTAAAGATGGATTTCACATCTCCCTAATGAAATAGACCATCTAGATTAGGATCTACATGTTCATTTCCTTGCATCATGGTGTTATGCATGTGGTTAAGGTCCTCATCAACATCAACTAGTTATATGAAAAGGGGACCTTGATCATTAGTGAGAGTAATAAATACACACTGGGTATCATTCTCAAAGATAATGTAGTGCTTCTTAAAATACAAATCAACATAATTGGCATAGCACCATGGTCAATCCAATAGATTTGGAAAATCATTAGATCTAGCCAATTCAATCACTTCAAAACCACCTTTGTAAGGGCCACCCATAATGTTAATATTGGAATGTTTAAGAACTCTTATAGGTACCTATTGACTTTCTAAGTCACCCCTAGCTTGTGCAGAGTTTACAAAGATCTTACAAAAGATTTGTACACCTACAAAATGTTGAGTTATTTAAAGTAAGCCATGTATAAATGCCTCCCATCCATGCCCATACCTAAGGAATTAAAAATATATATGTGCATTCAATAAGTTTTTACTTAAATTTAAAAGGAGTTCTTAATGCCCACCTTGTGAAGAGATCCTTCATCACACAAACTAAAATGGCATGCAAGTTTAAGTATGCAAAGCCCCCATATTTAGATAGTGTATGAATAAGTGTACCCAATATCTCCCATATTTTTGTGAATTACCATTCAAAATGGTCCATATACCTTTATGATTAATTCTCACACCAAATTGTAAAGTTTTAGTTCTATGCTATCATAAATCATAGGTAGTGATTTATGATGTGCACATGCTACTTCACAGACTAACATAGACCCCAAGTGTAAAGTCAATACTTTAGAATACTATGTAAATGGGGATTTGGAATAAAAGGTTAAAAATTCATGCACCCTCATAAATGACTTATACATATGTTCCCTTCACTGACTCACATCCCATCATGTAGGCTAACTACAAATCCTTCAATACGCAGATGTACCCAAAAGCAAAAAGGTAATGATTTTGATAAAAGAATTGTAGTGTTTCACTTGTAAGATATCATAAGTCATATAAAATGATTCATAATATGCAAAAATTATGTGTAAGTTCAAGGGAGACCCATCATAGTGATTGAAAAGTGGTGGCAAGGTATAAAGAGGTAGTTGGAAAAGAAGTTGAGTGATGTTCAAGGTCTTGTTAGAATAATTAAATGTGTTAGTTGTTAAATGTTAGAATATGAGTACACATGACCCATATATCATTTTTATGAGTCTTACATTCTTAGACACACATAGATATATAAATAATCATGTTAATAACTCCTAGATCTGAATCACCAAGTAAAATTCAAAAAACATGAGTGCATAACCACAATGGAATTAAAAACTATATCTATTGCCCAAACTAGTGAAATAACTATAAAAAGGATTGATCCATTATAAGATACTTATTATTTATTATAAAAGGGTCAACACATTTTTGGTAACATCACTCTATCAAAATTTGCCCTCTAAGAGCATTTTTGTTGGCTGAACCTTGCATGTCAATGAGAATTAAGTTGACCTCCCTCTATTATTCTTAAATTCTATGTGTTATTTGAATTTTTTTATCCTTATTTTTGGGTAATGTTCACCCATCTCATCATTTTCCATTCTTACCACCTTTGTGTGGAAATAAAATTTCACTTGTAAGTTACATCTTGTATGTATTCAAGTCTATGTAGACATTATCTGTGGATCATTTGTCATCCTTCTCAATGTTGCATTGTGTTCCCACACCTTTATGTAAAATACTTATTCATTTAGAGTGTCCTTGGTGGATTCTATGTGATAATATCTTGTTCTCAAAAAAATTTAGTTCATTCATAGTAGTATGAACACTCACTCTATTCTTGGTATATCACCTTTTTATTTTCTATAAAATTCTTACCTTCTCCCTCCCTTTTCCATCAAAAATATTAGGTTTATATTAGCGGTAGAGTTACCTTTATAATATTTAGGTCTATGTTATAATTTTAAACCATGTGCACTTAAAATAGAAGGAATTTGACCTACTCTAGATACTCATCCCAAGGAGTGTAAGGATCTTACACCTTGGGGACATTCCCATCATTGTAAAAAGACAACTGATGCTTTATATCCATAGGTGAGTGATAACACTTCTATGCCTAGTGCCAAACACTTTTTCACCATAAAAAAGGTAATAATGCTCTTCACCCTACCTGAAGACATTATTGTACAACTCGCCATCCATGAGTGCATGTCTCAAATGACAACAATTTATAACATGCTTAGTGGGACTAGTTTGAAGAAATAACTAAGGAATCAGTGTTAACCTTAACTAAAAAGTGTTGAAGACACTCGGTAGACTACCTGGTAACTCTAAATGTCTAATCTACTAGTTTAATTAGTTCAAGTGCTTAAAGATATGTTTTCCACCCCCCATTCGATGAAAATGTTATTGTCTTACCTTCTTATTCCTCATATCAAGATCATGATAATGCCCATAGTTTCCCCCTAGTTTGGTCTATAATAATAGGGTATTACCCTTTTCATAATGTTTATCCCCCTTCCACCCTAGTTCAAAATTTTTGGCAGATTATTCACACCTACAACCAATCTTGATAAGGTTACCTTGCTCCCAATCCACACTACTAACCTCCTAATTAGCCCCAAAAGAGCATAGGGGTATAGTAGGTAGCATGAAGAACTTGTGTAACAAGCTTACACATGGAAGAAAGAAGTGATGGAGTAGCATAAATATGAAGAGGAATGCTTGGCTCGGTAGTTCATATCCAAAGAAGAGTAGATGTGCCATTTACTTGTGCAGATTCAAAAAATTGAATTGTAACCAATTACCTCTAATCCTCCCTTTCTTAGCTTCAAACAAGCTCCCCTATGTTCATAAGCTAATCTCTAAGATAGGTAAATTATACACTCAAGGTCTCTAGCTTCAAGCAAGATAAATCCTTTACACTTTCAAGTAAATCCTCTAACTTCAAAGTACCAAACTTCAAAGAACCTTTCCTTCCTTAAGATCTTCAAACATAGTCATAATAGCCTTTTTAGAACTGATGCTCTAACTTTAAGATGCCTACCTTAATTATTACCACTCCTAATATTTTAATTGATACTTCTTGTCTACCCACCATTTCCCTATTTAATGGAGATCTAATCATGTGGGGAATAAATGAGGATTACACAAAAGAAGAGGAGGGTGCCTCAAGTGAAGAAGAGGAGATAATAATTAGCAATCACCTATACACTACCACACTAATAAAATCAACCCTACTATGAGAATAAGATAGATAAAATCAGATGGAGTAGAAGTTTGATGATCGAATGAAAAAAGTGGTGGTAGAAGGGGAGGATCTTAATGAGGAAGGGTCAATCCATACCACTCCGGAATGTATCCAAAAGCTTGGGCCAAATTTCTCTTGGGTAAATGAGCTACCATTTGATGTTATGAAAGAGGACCTTAAATAAGAATCAAACCTTCAAGAGGATCACACACCTAAAGAGAATGACCATGATCACCACAAAGTTATCCTATAGGTGAAATTACAAGTGCAAGAGGAAGACTCTTTTTGGAATGAGTTGGAGAAATGTTTGTCAAGTTTGGATGATAAATTAGCATCCCCTCAGGAGTAGGCCCATGAGAAATTCTATGCCAAATATTAGTTCCAATTACATACCATAGAAGGGTAGGGTGTGCATGTAGAGGAGGTCATAACCTTATAGATGTAAGAAGCTCGTAGGGGTTTAGACATATATCTAGGCACAAATGAGTCATAAAAAGGCTCATTTAAACTAAATGAATGATACTAACCAGTTAAGCTCGAGAAGCAACATGAAAATGTAAAATAATCTATGGAAATTAATGCTATCAATCCTTGCATACCCAATCATGTCACATAGGTATTTTTAAAATACATGTTATACTCATAACCACTACAATATGAGAAATGATAACCCATTAAGTTAATGGTCTTCTCGAGCATTAGGTATAGGCCTCTTAAGCTCTAGAAGGATCAATTTGAGTAAAAATTTTAGTTGGGCACTAATAAATATGGGATGGATTAGCTCAACTTCAATACATAATCCATATAGGAGGAAATTTGATGCCATAAATGTGGCTCACAACTCATTCTTTAATCAATTTATTTTACACATAAACTAAAACACACACTTTCTAGTATTTTTTATCACTCTAGACATTTATTAACAATTATTACTAATTAAAATATCATTCTTCCTTTATATAACTTTAAAATATTTCCAAACTTGTTTAAATGAGTACATAGGGTTTTAGAACTTTAAAATCTTCATAATACACAGTATGAGTTTTGGCAATATCTCCCTCCATACTTATCCAATCAATTCAAGACTAGATTCATTCGATTTGGATCTCTATAACACTTTTATTGTCAAAATTTTAGAACTTTTCATTGGTCCGTTTAAAATATATAGTCATTTTTCTAATCATACCCTAACTCAGAAAATTAAAACTATGTAAAAGGTCGAGAGCATTGTTTCAACATAAAATGAGTTTGGAAAATGATCAAGACCTCTTTCCACTTGAAAAAAGGTTTGGAATATCTTCCTCAATATTCTCCAGTTTAATTTTACTTCAAATTAACCTCCAAACATGAATATATTTCAAAATATTGTCCTTTAATTTCTAAAATACACTGTTTACAGACTTGTAAGCTTGAGAATTCTACTTCAAATGCAATACAAATAGAAAATGTATCACAATCTCACATAAACATCAACAAGAGTATAAATATTCTCCAACACACCTACAACTATGTCTTTATTCATGAAAAATATCAAAACTACAATGATTAGCAGGCCTTTCTTCACAAAAATTCTTCCCTCTCCCAAAGACTCTACAAACTAAGTTTGTATTGATCTTTTATCACTATTGTTTTCTTTTTCTTTCCTTTAGAAGTGGTTCTATATTTATCAAGATTTTTTTTTCAATATCATCATATTCTTTTTTTGTGACTCAATAACCTCTCAACAACTTTGAACTTGTTCAACACTTGCTATATTTTACCATGGAGCTATGTTGGATGAAATTAGACTATTTTTCTAACTTAATCTCACTTAGATAATGAGTATTAGACATTTACACCATATTTATAGAATCTGTAGACTCCATACCAACCAACCAAGACTCCTAAAACTTGATATTACCATTCAACTAAGATAGAAAATTCAAATCTTCAAATATTCATCTTTTGATGGGAAAGTCCAAAATGACTTCTAATGACTAAATTATGTTAGATGAAGCTTAATAATTCCTTATTATTGATAAAAATATAATCCTAAGACCCCCTAAGATCACTAAAAACATTAAATATAATTCTTATAAGCATGCACCTGCATTAAAATCTTATGCATAGCTTGATGGGGTCAATCATTAAAAGGAAGCCTAAGCAAACTAGCTTCCTTGAGCACTCTTTAGAAGTAACTAGGGTGAGTATCCTTAGTAGAAAATAGATGCTATTTTGCCTAAGCTCATCACATATAAATAATAGGATGGTGTAAAATGAAAATTATTTAATAGGGTTTTGTTTTGACCCAAGAGGATGAAGGCTCATATTTATAGGTTATATATAGTAGATTAGATTAGTTCACATTGTATTTCCCTAAGTTCTTAGATGCACATTATATAGTCTTTATTTAGTTTTGTTTTATTCTAAGTGTATTTCATATATCTATTGTTGATTCTTCTCTCTTTTATTTATTGAGGGCAAGACTCAATTTATTTTATTCAATCATAGGCCAACAAATTTATATATTCAATAACTCTATGACCAATGGATTACTTCAAAGGTTACTAGATTCCTGCTTAGTAGGCAAGCAACCTACATAGGTCACTAGAAGTGTTGGATTTCTAATTCACCCCTAGATTGTGTAGAGCTCATAAGGATCTTATAAAATATTTATGCACCTATGAAGCGTTGAGTTATTTAAATAAGTCATGCATAAATGCCTCTTGTTTATACCTGTGCTTAAGGGAGTTAATGTAGATATGTGCATTGACTAAGCATCAACTTACATTCACAAGGAGTTATTGATGTATACCCCATGAATATATCCTTAATTACACAAACTATAATGGTATGTAGGTTCAAGTATGTATATCCCTCATATTCATATATCTTAGGAAGAAGTGTACCCAAGATTTCCCATCTTCATGTACATTCATATTCAAAATGGTCTTTATTCCTTCATGGTGAAGTCTCAAACCAATTGTAAAATTTCACTTCTACACTCTCATAAATCATAGACTATAATATATGTTATGCACATGCTACTTCACATACTAGCATAGACCCTAGGTCTAAAACAAAGACTTGAGAAGACTATTTAAGGGGGGACTTATCAAAAAAGGGTAAAAATTCATGCACCCTCATAGATAACTTCCACATCTATACCCTTCACCAACTCACAACCCACTAGACGATCTAAATATGAAGCCCTAAGTGCATAGATGTCTCCAAAAGGCACAAGGTAATTATTCCCATGCCAAATTGTATTTTTTTCTTATGATACCTCATATGTTGTAGACTACAATTCATTTTGTACATTAATGGTGTGGCAGTTTAAGGGAGACCCACACAGTTATTTTTAAGTGGTAGAAAGGTATAAAGAGGTAGTTGGAAAAGTAGTTGAGTGATGTTTGAGGCCTTATGGGAATATGTAAATGCAAAAGTGACTATTAGACATCAGAATATGAGTACATTCTACCCCTCTAACTTTTTCAATAATTTTCCACTCTTGGACACACATGTGGATCTATAAATAATCCTAGCAACAACTCCCAAATATGAATCACTAGGTAGAATTCAAGAAACATGGAAATAATACCATAGTGGAATTAAAAATTAAATTTTCCACCCCAAGTGGTGCATTAATTTTAAAATAGATTGATCTATTATAAGACCCTTATTCTTCATTATAAAAGGGTCAACACATTTTTGGCAACCTCACACTATCAAAATTTGCCCTCTAAGAGAACTTTTATTGGATAAACCTTGCATGTTAATGAGAATTAAGTCCACCTCCTCCATTATTATTATACTCTATGTGTTATTTACATTTGTTGGTCCTTTTTGTTGGTAATGTTTGCCCCTCTCATCATTAGCCATTCCCAACACCTCTATGTGGAACTTAAAACTCACTTACAAGGTTGCATCATGTGTGTATTCAAGTCTATGGATCGTTTATCATCCCTATCATCATTTCATTATGTTCTTTCACCTCTAGGTGAAATAATTATATATTTAGAGTGTCCTTAGTGGAGTCTATGTGATAATGTCTTATTTTAAAAAATGTGTAGTGTGTTCAGGGAAATAGGATCACTCACTCTATTCTTGGTGTATTGCCTTTTTATTTTTCAAAAAAAAATTACCTTCTCCTTCCATTTTCCCTCAAAAATCTTAGGTTTATATTGGTGATATAGTTACCTTTCTAATCTTTAGGTTTGTACACTAGTCTTAAACCATGTACACTTAGAATAGAAGTAATCTAGC